>VWZG01010831.1:651014-878921 GCA_013396735.1 Grallaria varia
AAAAAAAAAAAAAAGGAGAGAGAAAGAAAATCATGCTTGATAGCAATCGTTTTTACTGATTTCTCTCAATATAATATCTCTATAACCCAGTTGGCTATAAGTGTCATAAGCTAATAATTTTTTCAACTGCACCATTTATATGGTGTGGAAATTTGCTTTTTGGCAGTCTCAATATTCCAGACTTGCCATATATTTCATGTGGAAAAGCAGAACTTTCCCAGATGTGGAATCACGGAATTTTGTGATTTTATTTTTTTTTTTTAAATTTACCTTGATAGGGCCAAAGCGTATCTTACTGATTGTAAACAACGGTGAAACCATTTGGTTGGCATTGAGCAGTGTGCAGAACTTTTTTTTTTTTCAGTCTTCAAAGGATCATTAGCTATTTTAGAAAATCAGTAAGTCTCTTTCAAAGAGACCTTGGGTAAGAGCTCCTTTTGTTTCCAAAGTTTTCCTACACTTCCCACACACATTCAGCCCAGTTCTGGATATATATTTAAGGCAGAGAGCTCCAGGCTGTTTGTACAGTGAAATTGGCAGGAGGCAATCTTTCATTCAGTCACACAATTGTGCCCTTAGAATACAAGTGATGAACACAAGTAATATGGTAATTAAATGACTTGAAAAGATACCTAATAAAATAAACATGGAACAGGTCACCCAGAGAAGCTGGGGATGAGAAACTTCATGTAGTGACAAAGCCCTAAATGCTGATCAACCAGCACAGTGTCTACACATCCCCTCTCCAGTGGCTCCGGTTGTAACAGCACAGGACTTCTGAGAAATAGCACTGATAATCATACAGAATGGCTTGGATCGGAAGGGACCTTAAAGATCATCTCAATTCTACACCTTCCACTTGACCAGGTTGCTCAAAGCACCATCCAACCTAGCTTTGAACACTTCCAGGGATGGGGCATCTGCAGCTTTTCTGGGTGGCCTGTGCCAGTCTCTCACCACACTCACAGTGAAGAATTCCAGAAACTTCCCAGAACCAGTCCTGGTAAAAAACACCACACTGTTCCTGCTCCTTCAGGATGGTGTCTTTCTGGATTTCCCTCACACCAGATATGCACACAAAGCCACATTTCCACTGGTGTGGAGGGGTTTTTTTGCTCTCTTGCGGAGAACAAATCATTTCTGCCTGTCGCATCCCGAGTACTGCGGGTGAAGATGAGCACGGCAATGTAACTGAGAGTCTCCTCATTATCCTGCTGTAACTGTATCTCAGAGGTAGACAATTGCCCTAGGCTTAGATTTTCTGAAAATTTATGTGTATCAAAAGGGATCTTGTGCAGGCAAAAAGCAGCAAGTTGATTTTTCCAAGAGCAGCTTGCCATTTTAAGAAGTTGTTGGCTTAATAAGTGAAATAGCTCAGGGCTGTGTGCATGCCATAATGATTGCATTCTGTAAGGAAAGACTGTGCCTATGGGTCTCAAAGTTTCAGAGCCAAGACTAGTCATATTTGTGGTCTTTAAGTCGCAACCCCAAGCTATTCTCACCATGGTAGATAAGGGATAGCTGATCATAAGAATAACACTGATTTTAAAATAACTAACCACAGCAAAATTAAAATGACCTAGTCAAGCAATACAAAGAGTGTATGATTGACAAGATAGCTGTTCTTTGAAATGTACTGTAGGCAGTAAATAGCATCTTATGCCTATAAGCTATTTTCTCTCTCAAAGCCAAGAATAATGATCTGGCATCTGTCCTTCCTGCGTGAGGATTCAGTTCTGAAAGCTGCAGCAGGTCCCTCCCAAACGCCTCTGGAAGCGATAGCAGTGGTGTGCTCACTGTAATTGTATCACGGGGTGCTTCTCTTCTCTTATTCCGACAGAGTTTCTCTCTGATGTAAACAGTTGTGCAGAGTGGAAATGGAAAGTTTCTCCTCTTACACTTGTGCTTAGGCGGATTTAACTCACATTTGCATTTCCTTGGGGTGTGCAGCCAGATAAGGAAATGCACAATCAGCAGGGCCCAATTCCTGTTTTATCTTTGTCCCCATCAAAAATAAAAGTGGCAACTAAGATTTTGTTGAACTGTAATCTAGATAACTTTACCTAATGCCACGGAGTTCAAACAGCTTTTCTGTACAGCCCATTTCTGGCCAAGGAACACATGGGCTGTGTACAGTGTGGATGCACAGGATGGGACTGTAGGGCTGTGAGTTACATATTCCCTGCAATGCGATCAAGGCTCAGGGACATAAAGCACTGGGGCTTTGCATCATGCCTTGGCTCTGCTACATGCTTGTTTTCCTTCTGTCACTGTCTTACTAAAGAGAGTGGGAGAGCAGAAAATATAAATCAGAGGCCATTTCTGTTGCTATTTCTACTGAAGCAGCTGCAGGGCACTGTTATCACTGCCTTACAATCACTGCAATGCTTCCATTTGGTTCCCTGTTTGTGGAGTAGCACAAATACAATCACACAGGGGTGCAAATTCCTGCATTCTACAGCCCTGATACCCAGCAGGGAAGAGTCCATGTTGCCGAGTCTGCAGCAGCAGCAGCAGCAGCAGCAGCAGCAGCAGCAGGATTTGCCCATAGCACTTTGGCAGCCCATCCCAGCACCTGAACTGCTCATCAACCGTTCTCATCTCACAGAAGCAACAGGAATCAAGAAATGCTAATAAACCACCAGATTTTTGCCCTTTTTTTTTTTTTTTTTTTTTCGCCCCTGATATAGGTTGGAATGCAATCTGATGAACAGAGAGCTCTTGGAACACGTCAGATGGTTTTGAGGGGAGCAAAATCCTCCCTCTTTCAGGACTGGTATGTTTTCTGATGTTGTCATGGAGGTTTTTTGTTGTTTTTTTCTTTTTTTTTTTTAAGTGAAAAGGAGAATTGTAACTTCCTTTACACCAGTACATTAGCATAATATGTTCCTGCCTTCAGGTACTGTATGTCATTGTTATGAGTACATTTTGACATCTCTCACACTTCCAGTACTCTAAAGATCCATGACAGAGCTGAATGAAAACTTTTTTTTTTTTTTCTGACTTGGCAGGAGCAGTAGGAACACATAAAACCTGCCAGCTGTCAAGGATGTAAATGGTGATTTTGTTTCACTTTTTTAATGAATTAAAGCAGGATTGAAATCTGTCCAAAGACAGCATGTTGGGCCTTGCAAAGAAAGAAAAAAAAATGAAAAGGAGGGATTTTGTTTTTTCCTCTTTTGGCTCCTCTGCTCAGAGAGTGTATATTCTTGGTAGCACAGTTTAGGACAGAGCTACTCTCCTGGAAGAACCTTGGCTGTGGCCGTAAGACATGAGACACCTTAGTAGGGACTGGTTTCAAGAAAGGAAGGAAAAATAATAGGGTTTGCCTTATTTCAAGCCAGGAACCTGAAAAATGCTGCACTCATCACTGCTTTGGAGAAGGGTAGCAGCAAACCACTGGCAGAAGTCTTTTTTGTGTCATTTACACTGCAGACATGTTAAAGCCAAACTGAAATCTGATGGATTTTTCTTAAAAATCATGGTTTTTTCCTGCCAACTTACAGATGCCACTTGTTGGGGTGGGGGCAGGTGTGTCTGTCATTTGTGAGGCTGGTGTTTGAAGCATTGTGTACCTCTGGGGGAGTGTAGCTGGTCCTGATGGGTTCATGGTCTCCAAGTCCAAAAGCAACTCAAGTCAGAGCTTCTGGGAGATGTGCTGAGCGTGGACCTGTGTGAGAAAAACATTGTGGTTCTGAGTCTTACTCTATATCTCGTGTACCAAAGCACAGTTTGACCCCCCCCTCTGTTATACATGTGTGTACTCCTCTTTAGAGGTGTGAAAATAAGGTAAAGAGTTTGGGGGATGCTTTGCTTTTTATGCCATAATTTCTGTTTAAGATTTTCAGCTGATCTCCCAATTTCAGACAGTTTCCAAACTGTGAAGGGGTTATCAGTTATAAAGGCTTAGCACCTGAACTGCAGAGGTCTTAAATAGCACAAGCAGAGAGAAATGAAGTCTGTTCTTTTGGAAAATGTAATGCCTCTCATCAAAACAAGCTCATATTGACTGATGTTTCTGGACCAAAGACCCTCCTGGAAGCTCAAGCTGAGCTTCAGACATGGGTCAAGTCCAGCGCAAGCACATCTCCAGTGCAGTGTGGAAGAGGTTCCATGTGCCTGGCAAGAGGTGCGTGGAGCACATCAGCTCTTGCATGGCTTTACAAACAGCCTTCAATGTATGCTCTGTGAACAGACCCATTAATTCAATGTGACTTCTCAGGCAAGCCAAGCCCACTTAAGCCAGATGATTTAGACAAAATAAAAGTGAAGAAATTCGTTCAGACAAAACAAAAGTTGAATACTAACCTCTTCCAAAAACTCAAGATGAACCTGGATTTGTGAAAAAAACCCTGCGTAACTCCCTTTTCCTCCCCTCACCTCTCCCTCAGCCTCCTAAACCCCTGGCACCTACCCCACTTTAGCTGGAACAGAATGACTCTTCTCAGGTTTCCAGCCTCTCTTCAAGTAGGAAGTATAGAAAATCTCACAGGAAAGCCTTTTCTTATGAGCTTTCCAGGCAGATTTTCTGAATAAAGAGAGTCCTACAACATTTCAGTTATTTATTACGGCTTCTGAGAAGCTTCCATCCTCAGCTTTAACAGAAGCCTTCAGACACAACATGTAATTACAGGATGAAAATCTGAAATACCCTACAACCACTTCAGTAAACTTTGTAGGATTGTAGGAACTATAGTGAGAGTTTGGGTCCTCTTCTCCCTTTTTTGAAGAGAAATTTTCATTTATAGCAGCATGGCAGCTAATTGCAGCCTGTACATGACAGAACAGGGAAGGGTAACTTGATGAAATGGGGCAGCTCAGCAAATAAACATTAAATTGCAAAACTTTCCTCATTTTGGGGCAGTTGTGCAAAAACACAGAGCAGGTTCGTCCACTGCTGGATCCTGCTCCTTCTCAGCATCTGTTACCTCTGTCTCTGAAACAGGGAGAACTTACTCAAAGAAATGAGTCCAATTTCCTCAATGGAAATGAAAGCACAGGAGATGAGAGGAAGGGGATCCCTGCCATCTTTGCAGGTCATGCTTTTCTCCCACTCTTTTGGGTCTGGGGGATCTTCCCCACACTGAGAGGCTTCCCCCAGCAGGGGTGAGGCACGTTTAGATCCACCACTATTCCCAAGCCCTGTGCTGAGGGAATTGCAGCCACTAAAAGAAGCAATGGATCCACAACATTGACAAAGCAATGAGCAAAGCAATTTAGGCAGTTAAGTCCTGCCTTGAGTGGGAACAGAAGGAAAGACAGGAATGGCTGAGCGGAGAAAGAGCCAAGTGACCACTCCTCGCCCTCCTGCCCCCCAAGTCACAGCACTAATTTTATGCCACCAACACACAGCCCTGAGGTAAAAGCTGTGCGGGAAAGAAGTCAACAGTGATTATTTACTCACTCGCCAAAGTGGTAATTTGTGCTATATTATGAAAAGTTTTAGGTTTCTTGATGTACAGGAGGCAAAAAGTCCCCAAATTAGGACGCTTGGGTTGGCACCTTCAATGGAGAGAAGGTGCATGGTGTTTAGCCTCACTTTCTTTCATGGGGCCGCCTTGCTTAACCGTGCTTAATCCTTTTTGATGAACACTTTGCTGATGCAAATCAGCCCACAGATGTCTATTTAGAGGAAAATACTGAGTCTGTGACTCTGTAAGACAGACTTGGCTAAACTAAAGAGTGCCACACAAAGGTGAGTGAAAAATAACTGCAAGTTAAAAATACGCTTCTGGGAGGATGTTTCAGAGGAGAATGTTTGCCAAACTGGTGAATTTTTCATTTCATAGTTATGAAAAGAATAATAATTCAATTCTACTTTTCTCTCCAAAAATAGTTCAGAACAGAGAAATACTAGCACTGTTTTCAAACAAGGCTTTCCTGTACTTTAAACCTACTTTCTTTCGAAAGGCAGGAAAGAGCACAAAGTAACACTGGCTGTTTTGCCAGTTGGAAAACATTTAGAAAGTGTGAGAATGTGGAGGGGGGGAAAAATCACATCCTTAAGCTTTGTCACTGTTTTTCAGCTGGAAAAATATTGGAAAGGAGAAAGATGTTTCTTTTTTTCATACATCTTTAGTTTGTAGAGTGGTTCCATAGGAAGACCATTGTCTCCCAGGAAAGAAATTCAACAGAGAAAAATCAAGAGTTTTCAAGCACTCTCTAATCACTGGCCCCTGTATCATTTCTGCTCATTGACTGATACACAGGGCACTTGTCAGGCTGGATATTTACTCCTAAAGATAATGAGTTACTACAAAGACAGTGGCCAGGTAGATCCTTTTGAGCATAATGCTTTTCCTTTTTTTTTTTTTTTTTTTTGCTGTGAGTGATTTTTTTGAAAAGAGTTTTAAATATGCACTCACGAGACAATAATTTCTTTCTGAGGACCCTGCTCACTTGGGAAACATTTCAAATATTTTCAAGAGCAGGAGCTCATACAACAACAGCAAATTTAGATCTTAAATCCTTACTCAGTGACTTTTCCAGCTCAATTTGCCATGTCTAATAATTCTTACTTTACCATTTTTAATACTTTTGAAAAGTTTGTTGGATAGCATAATCAATCAAAACTATCCCATTGCATAAAGATTTGCCTTTGTTAAACTGCTGATCTTCCCCCCATCACCCAGCTTTGCTGGGTGACCCTTCCCACTCTCACTGGTAGTTATTCTAATCAAACAGTACTCGAGGTACTCACATACCCTTTTGCCCAAGCCACCATTTGCAAATCATTGCACAAGGTGGTTGCTTTCCCCTTGCTCTACCAGAGGCTATTGCTTAAAAGATCCAGTTCCTGTAAAAACAATCATAGGTCAAAGCTGAAAGAGTGATGGAAAGACCCATTTTGGTCATGTGTTTCTTGGCACGGAACCACAGCGAGTGCATAATCTGTATAAATGTTAGCTTTCTAAATAAACAGAACCTCTGGTTGCATGGAAGCAGAGAATAAAGTTGAAACTTGTTCCTCTCATTAAGCAACCTTTCAAAACCAGGGCTTGTTTTGTTCTAAACACCCGTCAGTCCTGACAGATGATAATAAACAAATAGGAGCTACAGCAATGAAGCCAGCAGAGCTACCCCAGACACCTTACTGTTTTCCTTTTCTCAAGTATGGGAGTATTTTGCCCACTATATAACAGGGAGTGGGGATGGGAAAGTCTTTGGGGCTCATATAGGTGCAGTTATTCGGTTTTGGGATGTCGTGGTGGGTGTCAGTAGAGCTGTGCCCCCAGGCAATCCTGTGGGCAGTGCTTGAATTCCATCCCTGGATGCTTGTGGGACGTTGATGATGAAAACTTCCCACTCGGGATCTGTGAAGGTTATATGGGGAAAGTCGGTTGCTGACAGCAGTCACTGTTCAATCCTCTGTCCAGTTTTGACTCGTTTCAAAACTGGAATGCTTGAAGCAGGAATTCTTTTGCTTGGTGTTGCTATTGCAATTCACCATGAAGTCACTGATATATGTAAGAGTTTGGATTCTTTTTCAGCATAAAAGGGACAGCAAGAGTGATTTGTTTATCTGCCTAAAATAGTCTGGAAAGTACGGGGGGGAAAATATTTTTTAAAAAAAATCGATCCATGACAAACAATTATTAAAAAAGAATCTCCAAATATTTAGTGCACTGAGGTATTTTTAAAAGTGATAAAAAAGTAGTATTTTCTGTATACTAGGTTGTAAATACCTTAAAAATCCATCTTTCTCTAGCCATATGTTAAGGAAGGCACAGCAGTACAGATGAAAAGACATAGAGGCAGACAACAGTTGCCAACGTTATGTTCATGGGTGACCTTGTGCAACACAGGCCAACATTTATAGGGCAAATTTTAACATTTTATTAGCTTTCTGAAATTTAAATCAGAATTAAATACTTCCATGGGACAATACGTAACTAGCTGATAAAGTATACCCCTAATCCAGAGTAATGCATGGATACACAGAGTATGTGATCTTTACTTCTTTTCCAACAGCAATATCTCTTCCCAGGACTGTCACTGATCATTCAAATGCTGCCTTTCTGGGATAACCAGAGCATGGAAAATAAGAACGTGTTATAGCTGAGAGTGCACACTTTACATCACAGATAATGTAGGGATTGCAGAAGTTGTGATTTCTGCACCATTAGAGACATGCTGCTTCTGGAAGAGGAGGAATTTTGGTTCTGATGTTCTAAGTCACCCAGCAATTTGCCTGAGCCAAAGGTACAATACATGGTTTTTTTAAAAGAAGAACACTAAGATGATTTACTGCTTGTCACATAACAGTAAAACAATCCTTTGTTACATAGGTCATTTTAAAATTACTTTTTTCTTTGACTGGTCTGTGCAGTGGTGGAAGGACCATGAATCTGATCTTATGAGTGTATATTCATTTTCTTCTCAGTGCGTCAAGGCATCAGATTAAAAAAAAAAAAAAAGGCAAACAAAAAAACCAACACCCCAGTATGTTCACTCAAAACCCCTTGTAAATGACTACAGTAAGTTTTCTGGCACTTCAGCATGATTGGCATGCAAGAGTCATGTTCTGGCACAAATGTTTCCTGATGAAGTTATCCCTTCAGTGGTCACAGAAGGTCATCTTTTATGTCTTTACTCCTTTGTAAACAAGGTCTTAGGCAGTTCTCCTCCCACTTTCATGTCTGCACATGATTTCATAGTTTATTGACAATTTGGTGGCTATCATTGTGTTGTGGCTTTTTCTTCTGCTGGCTGCCATCCTGGCTTTGCCAAAGTGCATCTTGATTTGCAATGGTGACAGATGGTCTTGGGCTGGGCCAGAACATGACCCATCATCTCTCCTTGTCACACTGAAGATGTGCAGGAAGAAAGGGACAAGGATCAGCAGACACAGCCTGTTGCTCCACTCCCATTCAGGGCTCAGAGGCAGCAAATCTGTGGTGTGCATTGATCACTGGTTTTAGCACCACCAGGCCCATAACACGTGTCCTCCTACTTAATCATTTTGTCGTTCAAGTCTGTGTCATTCACTTGGCAAACAAAGCCTTCATAGATTACATAAATTCACAAAAATGCAAAAAACTGTATTGTATGCAAGAACTCATTACTTGAGTGTCTTTTTAGTGGCCACCTGATCTTATAATGAATTAGACCACTGAATACCCTTCTATCTTGATAGTGTCTCTTGACTCTTCCTCATTTTGAAAATTAATTTTTTGGAAATGACAAAAATCTCCAAAGGCATTTCTGACATATCAGAAAATATTCTGAGGCTCTTGTCACCATGGAAAACTGCCTGAATATCATAAATAAAACATGATTAAACATAATTTTCTCTGAATTATGTCATATTTTTCATTTTTTGAAGTAGAAAAGATATGTAAATGAAAACACTTGATTCTATAGATGACTTAAAAGTTCAGAATTGCCCTGGAGACCTTTGTGTCAGCCAAAGCAGATGCTGTAATAAAATTACACATACAAATACTTTAACAGGTTGTTCCTAAAACTAGAATTCTGTTGATTGGAAAATCCCTACCTTTGGCAATTCTCATCAGTTGCTATAATAAATACTCCATTTTTTGCAGGCATGGTGTTTGTTTTACAGAAGCTCTGGAAGTGTTTGTGAATCTTTTGCATTGTCTTCCAACAGTCCCCAAACTAAATGGTACTCATAAATCCATCCTTTATCCTTGTTTAATTATTAAATGTTTCTGTTGGATCTGTTTCTGAGACATTTGAACTTTTCAGAGGGCGCTTCAGTAATTTGTAACAAGTCTTAAGTGAACTACATCCACTTTGTTAAGGGGTTTCGATAACCCTTAAATCTTCATGGTATGATGGCATTGCAATTCTGAAAATCCCCAAAATATGGCTTAAAACTACTGACCTTTTCTTTTGCAACACATGGTATTTTGGATGCCTTGATTCTCTCTTGATCTTGCTTAGAAACTGAATTTTATAAATACAATATGTATTATGCCTCCTATGTGTAAGTCTGACAGATCTTATGACATATATAGTATCATCATATGCAATAAAAAATACAATTAAAATATATGTAGGAATACATGCACAAAAACTGGAAGGGGGATGACTGTGGAATAAAAATGGCAAGGCAAGTAGCCAAGCACGTCCATGCAACTATGACTTAAAATTAATTTAAAATATAGTCTTCCATTTTATTGGGTTTTAGTAGGTCATCTAGATATTTAGACCCATTTGAAAAAGCAGCTGTGTGGCATTTTCATGTTAAAATCTCTGTATGTCTATAATGTTTTCCTTTGTGCCATTATTTCTCACTGACAGGTAAGGGGAGGTTTTGACACTGTTAATATAACATAGGGTGTTAATCTTATAATCGCCCTGTCAGCACTTCGTGTCAGGGTGTTAATGGCCACCTTTCAGCCACTCAGACTTGCCTGCCAATAAAAACAGGACCGGCACCTATCCAACCAGCAGCTCTGCAGCTACTCTGCTTTTTCCCCAAAGAATAAACAGAAAATTTCACTAGCCATGTGGCTGCAAAGATGTTCCTCTCCACTTACTCGCTTCTTTTTCCTTCTCTGCACCCCTTGGCAGGAAAAGCAACTTTGACACTGAGCCCTCTGAATGTATTTTGCATGCTTTCTTTTATTTTAAAATACCCAAATTATTTTTTGAGTTTTAAATAAGCATAACACCTTGGACGGGATAAAAGAAGACCTTTTTAGCAGTGAGGAGCATAAGTATCTGCCACAGCTCTTTGCTATGTAAGTGTAACCCAAAGACAAATGCTGCATTTGTGTCATTTCTCAACGGTTGCGACGGGTCTGTACTTTTGTCTCTGCACAGGAGAGGGGCTTTTCCAGCTTCCTGGCAGAAGGAGTTGCACAATTCCAGATGACTTACTTTATATGCCTAGAGGAACTTTATAACACAAATAACAAAGGGAGACAAAGACAGGAAGAGGGAGAGAGCACACACTCAAAATAATAAATAAAGAATAATAAACATTCCTGCAGTTATCCTTCGGGATTCCAGATGCTGCTTCATCCCTCTACGGGGCCTGCCTGCCGCTCCTTCAGAGTTTTCCTCTGAAAATCTCGCTCTCATTCTGGTGAAATCCTGAGAGCTGTGAGTAATTGCCACATGCACTCAGTTGCTATCTGAAAGCTGCTCTGTCACAATCCCAATCCATATGAAAAGAATTGATCTGTGATATTATGGATCATGCTGAAGTGGATTTCAAATTCCTTCAAAAAGCTCATTGCCCTGAAGCTGTGGTCCTTGTGGCCTGATGTATTCTGATGACGAATTTTCTCCCCATCCCGCTTCCCACCTGGCTTCCACCATTGGTATTCAGGGTCTAAATTCCAAATCCTACACTAAATACAGGTGAACTTTCAATAAGGTGTGGGGAGGCCAGAACTGTGATGAAATCCCATAGTGCAGCCAGTTTGTTGCTCTTACTATCCTGTTGGGTTTGGATTTTTACTTAAATTCTTACAGGTTTCCTTTAATCAAAGTGACGTGGTTGATTGGCCGGGGCTGGTTCCAGCATCACGTGGCATCCATCTGGATTTTATATGCATTGCGTTTTCCCAACTGAAAAGAAACAGACATGCTACCCAACTAATTAGAACTCAGTCCCAAAAAAAGTAACAGTTTGTTCCTAGAGAAAAATTTGTTTCTCATGTGGGAATTTTAATGCAGACCAAAAAAAGTAGCAAAGCATAAACAATCACCAGTTTCCATGTCATACCAAGCCAAAGATGCAGTCAAAATTATCTCTGTATTAAAAAACCCCAGGATTTACTTAGTCTTTGCTTGCTATATTTTATAGTTAGCATGAATGCTGGAATTCCTATTATCTTGGATGCACAAAGATATTCATTATATCCCTACATAAAGAATTGTGGGGGTTTTCCACAGTCTTTCCACAGTGTTTCACATGCTTTGCAACAGCAGAATGAGTGTGAAAGGTCACACCCTCAAAACAGGTTAAGATATGCTTTATCTTGCTATGATCAGGCATTAATATATGTCATTTTTGCAAAGAAGAGGATGGAATTGGATTCTAAATGTAAGGGGATCTATCACTGACTTCAAGAAAAGCCCAAGCAGCCTCCTCTGAGGTCATCACCTCATCCAAGCCATGATGGTCCATTTAACTATTTATTTGACGTACCATGTCTCAGTTCTGCAAGATTACTCATTGCTGATATTTTAAATATTTGTGAAATGGCAGCTAAGTGAAAGGGAAGGCTTAACTGGCACTTTCATATGTATTATATACTTCAAAATGCATGCACTACCCGGGGGATACAGAATTAATTTAAAAGTGGAGGTCTGTCGCTACCTAAAGCGAGTGAGTAGTTTATCCCATACTGTTTCCCTTCTCATTTTACCTCTTACCAGGGACTCATAAAAATACCTGTACTTGGCAGAAGGGAGGGACATCACAAAACCAGTTTGTTTTGTAGTTTTTGTGCTCAGCAGTTTGGAGGGTGAACACAGATTCACGTCTGCGCTTATGCAGAGATGTGTATGGCTGAAATTACGGGTCTAGAAACGTGAGGGAGAAAGGAAAGGGAGGGAAAGAACAGCCCTTCCACCTGCAAATCCCAGAGCCCTCCAAACTGGTCACTTTACCCAGGTCTGCCTGCCAGGCGATTTTCACATCCCAGTCATTAGCCGTGCAGGAATTCCAGAGTTTCACATGTTGGGAAGGCTGAGAAGGTCACTATAGTTCAAAACAAAGAGTCCAAGACTCCTGTCCAAACAGCTGTGCTTCGTATTTGAATCTCAGCCTTGTGGATTGTAAAAGCCTCAGACCCCTTGCTCCCCAAGGAAGTCTTGCATAAGCTTTGTTCTCAGTTCGTGGAGAGCAGAGAAAGTAAAAGGTCCAGACTCCAGCTGACCTTGGAACACTCAGAGTAAGGGGTCAAGTCCCTCTTATATATCTGTGTGTATTTTACTCCTGTTAACAGTAATGGGAGTAACATCTGCACGGTGAGGATCAGCTATAACCCCAAAGTAAGCAAATTAGGAGAAGCCAAGAGCAACCAAACTTTATTACATTTTAGAATTTTGCCAAAACAATAGTTATTCCAGAATTATTTTATAGGTTGAGCAAACCTCTCCATCTGCAGTGGGATTTCATTTTCCCAGTAGAACTTAGTTATTTACCAGCTTTTCAGTGGTTTAGCTTTGATAAGCAAAGCAGGTCTCCAAGAACTCTTACGCAAAAAGGAAGCAGCTGCTTGGAGAGATGAGACACGATGGTAAAGGAAACCTCCTGGGAATGTTCTGACAGGCACAGTGCTTGCAGACTGCAGAGATGTGAGAAGGAGGGAATGCTCTTCAGTTTTGTGAGCTCTTCTGCCTGGTGGGAAAGTGGTTTTGGGACAGTGGGAAATTCATATGAACTTGAATTGGTGTTTCTGAGGACAGAAGCTCTTTATTGACAGCCTGGGTGGTGCTCACATTAATGTGCCCCTCTGCACTTACTTGCTGGCATACAGAGGATACTTCTTGGGAAGAGCCAAGTCCACCTTCTTGTCTTTAAACTCTTGGTTGCCCCTCAACCTTTGGCAAGTAGTTACTTTGGAGGAATTTTTTGGAGATACTGAGATTTTGTCAGTAAAATTTGGACAGAGGCCACTAAAGCGATTTTGACAGGCTACTACTGGATCCAGCAGTCAGCTGGTCACAGTTTCCAGTTGCCACCAGCCTGCCTTTGACCAAATTGACTCAATGGAGGGCTGAACCCTTCAGTGTTAGCTGAGGGTTTCAGGCACAAGATGATTAATAGAGTCAATTCCCTCATGGCTCTACAAAAACTGTGGCCAGACCTTCAGCAGCCCATCAATAATATTTTGAGCCCTCCAGTCTCCTTGCTGCAATTCCCCACAGAGATTGTCAACACCAGCATAAGAAGCACGGAGATCAGAGTGGAATTTGTCCACTTGACTGAGTTACTACTTTGAGACCTGTGAGCTACAGGAGGTTATTTCATGCAGGACTTTGCAGGATGGCAGAAGAAAGCTGGCTTCTGTTTCTCTGACAGAAAGGTGCTTGTAAAGAGGAAGATGTTCACCTTACAGCAATAAAATACAGACCTACAGCAATAAAAAATGAAAAGAAAACTCTTCCTTAGAGACTGCATGGCTGGGCCCTTACTTCCAAAACCATGTAAAACCTGTCCCATTTACATTTGAACTTAACAGAGAAAAAGAACCAACCATGGAAGAGGAAAGAGCAACTGTGTGACTTCCATAAAGCCACTCAGGTGTCTGCTTTTTATCCAATAGTGTGACAGAAGATACAAGCAGGTTCAATGGGTACCTCTGAGAAAATGGAAAGACCAACTGTTTTCTTTGGAAAAGATACTCCAAGTGATTATTGGACACTTAATTTTCCCTAATTTTATCAATTTATCTGTTTCAGGCCTTGAGTGGGAAAGCTGACTACAGCTGGTCCTATTTCTGTACCTACTAAGGACACAAATCAAAGCAAGTACCAGTACAAAGTGTACCCTGCATATTTCAGGCGAGTGCTGGCTGGCTCTGCTTGTGACATAGCCTCCCTCTGGCAATCTATTTGGTAGAAAACATGAATAAAAATATGTTATTTGATTGAAAAAAAACACAGTGGAGCTGATTTATCCATCAGGGATGCTGAAACACCTCAAAGAAACAGCAGCTTGATCAGCATGAGTACACACACTCACTCCCTGGTGCTGTTCTTAAAGGCTTTTAAAATTAATTTGTTTCTTTAAGAAGAGAATATAGACTTCTGAGACTATGACTTGGAGAAAGTGGAACTATTTCCATCTTTGTCAAGTTCCGTAATAATGAAAAGGTCAACCATTCCCTCTTCTTCCCACTCGTCTTCCCACTCTTCTTCCTGACATCCTGGCACACTTCTGTTTTACTTGGTTTGGTCATGCTTCTTAAACAAATGCAACCAAGGTAATACTCATCATTTTTCAGCAATTTGGAATAATTTCTGTTGTTGGGTTTGCCCCCATAAACGCTTTGCTATGCGGAATTGATCATTTTAAGTCATGTTGTAGTTCGAACACATGGTTGTAAGACTATTAATTCCAACGTTAATAAATGGTTTTCCAAAGAGTGTGTACATGCAGGGAAACAGAAATGTCATTGTTTCTGTGGTGTCAAGGAGAACTACACCTAACTTCTCTGAATTTTTCTGAATTCTCATATTTATTCCATCCAATTTAATTACATGATCACACAGCTTTTAAAAAATATTTACTTTCATCTGGCTCTGGCACTCTCCAACTGCTATTCCTCTAAAACTGGCTTTTATGTGCTGAATAATCAACCCTTTGTTTTCACTACTTAGATGAAAAATGTCTAAACACAAGACTTCTCACTAATTATTAAAATGTCACCATTTAGTATAATGAAATATTTCTTTAATTTCTACCACCAACTTTTTTTTCCCACTTAATTCAAGATTGTCCAACACCTTTGAACAGTAGCTTCCTGGACAGTTAAATAACAGATTAAGCTTCATTTTGGAGTAACAGGAAACATAGCTTTAAATTATTGAAAGTGTTGGCTCTTCAGAGCAATGGATTTTCCCATTATGAGCTTTCTCAGCGTCTCAAACAATGTCATGAGCAATTTTGACCAAAACAACAACATGTTTTAAATAGTAAAACAGAACACACACAGACTGCAGTATCACAGTTGTTTCTAAAACACAGTTGCAAAGGCATTGAGGCATCTGGAATTGTATCAATGATAAACTGGTATTTTGAAGGTGTCAGAAGCTTTCTGCATTGCAGAGAAGCTGGTCAGTGTGGAGAAAAGTGACCATGGAAAATATTAATGTCCCTGCAGAGAAACTTGGTGAATAGGTTCCTGCTTGTTTCCTTCCCTCATTTACAAACAAGACCAGTTTCCAAATGCAGCTAAACCGAGATTACAGAGCTGCTTTTAGTTCATGTGACTAACAGAGAGGAAACTATCTCTTACCACGAGTTGAAGAGCACTGGAAAAATCACGATGGCCTTGTTATTCTAAAGGATATAAAAACTGACCTGAGAAGAGTAGCAATTTCAGACTGACCACCAGCACACACACTGGTATTTTCCTTTTCTGTTTACCATATTTATACAAATATTCACTAAGTGTTTATTTGCAAGAGTTCGGCTGGCACTTCCTGTACACCCTAACATTTCATCAGCTTCAGTGGGTGTATTACAGGATGCCAGCTCAGCCTAAGGTCTTGAATTATGCATTGCATATTTCTTCCTATCTGAATGAAAGCCTGTGAGTATACTTCCCGATCTAAGCATCAGGCCTCTAGTGAATATTTATATTGGAAGTCAAAGTCCTTAATCAAAGGAGAGCTTCTAAAAAGATGAGGCTGCTTAGGAAATTCTGGTCTTGGTGACATGACAATTCATCATTTCTCTGCAGTCTGGAAGCTCACATAACAAATATAACACAATGAGGTCTGAATCAAAGCAAGTACCCAAAGTTAGTAGGGGTGTTTTCCTTCCCATAATTTCTGCCAGTCTCAGTGAAGGATGTTTGTTACAAACTTTTACAAATTACATGTTAACATAAACCCAAGCTAAGTCCTTGTCTGGAATAAGCTCTTGGAGTACTAGTATGAAGTCGTCTAAAAATATAGCTCGGAAAGGAGTATGACTTGAAATAGAGTAATTTCAAGGGTAATTTAGGTTGCTATGCCTCCAACACACAACTGAGAAATTCGTGACTGCTGAGTAGATTAGGTTTCTGGCTATTCCTTAATTTGTTTATATTTTCTAAAACTGCCTTTGGAAATACTGTTTAAGCTGGGTTGAGGATTAAGTTTATTAGTGTGGCTTGTTTCTTGGTAGGAGATGGATGAGGCCATTATGATTCGATTGTTTTATAATATTTACAAATCATGTGCCCACAAAATGTCTCTGGTACCACAAAAGCAGAAGACCAGTCCCTCACTCTGAAACCAGCCCCAGAGAGGAGCACTGAAAGCCAGACAGTTATGGGCAGAGAGGTCCCTCTACACGTTATTCCACCTTCTAAATAACATTTGAGAGGAAAGGACTTCAGAGGCATTTGAGAGCTGTACCCTCATGTCAGACACTGCTCTATCACAAGCCTTTTCATTAAAAGAAATGGAGGTTTTCCATCCAGACTCAGAGGTTCTTGAGGGATTGTCAGTCTTCAAAAACTGACATAATCTTCTACCTTTAGGTAAGTTTATAGCGTTTTTAAAATCTATGGTGTCATCAAATCCTGTCCCTTCCCCATTGGTGGTTTTCAGAGAAAGTACCATCAAAAAGAAAATGTTTATTGTGGAAATACTGCTTTTATTCCTCCTTTAGAGTTGATCATAGTGAGCCCTTTTTATTAAAGATTTTCAAAACATTGAGTTGGAAACAATTTCCATATTTATTGTTACTTGAAAGTCTTCCTGCAGCATCTTATCTGACCTTTCAGTCACCCTAACAAAAACCATGAGCATGTGAATGCAAAACGTGATATATCCCTGATAATTTCCATGCTCTGTCTCTCTTCACAGCTAAGACATTGAAGAAATTAAAAAAATAAAATTAAGTAGTTGACATTTATTGAAGGGAAGAGGTTATAGAATTCTGCCAAACAGAACACTGCAGCAGAATAAAGCCTGCCAGTAAGATTAACTCTTTCTAGAGTTTTATCGCTCATTGTAATCATTAACATCTTTAGTTAGAATACCATTTGGATATCATTAAAGTAACTGTAAATGATCCTGGCCTATTTTTAAGGATCTTTTTGAGACACACTTCTTTTCACAGTCAGCTCACTAATGCATCATTTTTATCGTAGAGTACCACATTACATACATTAAACAGTTCAGCAACATCCAGTGTCCCGTTCAGCTGGAAATTAAACTGCACAGATTTATCACTATATTGCAAATGACTCTCAATAAATGGTTGTGAACTGTATCTTCACTTAGCAAAGACTTACCAATGTATTCTCAATAACCAGTCTCTTAATTTCATCCTATGAACCTGAACCTTCTGGATCTGAAGTCAGTCTCCAATGGAGCTTTGCCTCTATGTGGGTGCTTGGGTTGCAATATCCCCTCTAAATTCTTATGTCCACAGAGCAACAAGATGAGGAGAGAGGGATTAAAACTGAAATGAAATTTGCCCCCTGAATAATCTAAAACAGTAATTTGTAATGATCTATTTTGCCACTGAACCAGGCCAGAAGCATTCACCAGGGTGCACACCACATCTGAACTGGTGAGAAAGTAACAACCATTCGAGAGGTAGGAATGGAAAGCTGGGAGCAACACTTTCTTAACTGCTTCCACTAAAGGATTTCTGACTGCTTGATCACCAAGTCTCTTGCAGTGCTGGCTAATTACTTCTTCCAAAGCCAAGAACTTAGTCCGTTAGCTTTTTTTCATATCATTTTTTCTAGAAGTCCTGATTCATCTTAAATTGATTTCATCTTTAATGCAGTCAAATAACTAAATTACTTCCTTTCACAGAGTTTGCCAAATGGTCTTCCAAAGCACACGAAGACTCTCTGAATTATAGATAAGGCTACTTAGCAAACAATACATTTCAGCACATACTACAAATATGGTCCCAAAGGATCATTTTTGCTATTGAACACAACAGTCATTATTAATAAATTGCGTCTTCATAGAATAGTTTTAAAGATAACGACAAATGAGCAAAACAAAATGTCAACAAAGGCCAATATTTTCCCCTTTGTTTACCTGTGGAAAGGAATTTGAGGAGAGAACTTTTCTTGTTTTCTTTTGCCTTTTTTAAGTTCAATGCATAAGTAAGAAGGCCAAGCAGATTTAATGAGCAGTCTGTGTGCCCTCAGGGGAACACAGATCTGCATGACCTACTCAGCAATTTCCAGGCTTTGTCAATAGGGCTGAAAAGTCATTGTTTCATGATCATTGTCTTAAAAATGTTGAACTGGATGAAGTGAAGGTTTTCTGGCAGCTCGAGCCTAAAACTGAAGAGTTCAACAGTTTGGGTCTGGAAGAAAATATATCTGCTCAGCATTTGGTTTTCCTGCTGGAAATATTGCAGATTCTTCCAGGGCAACGTTCCACAGACATCCGTAGCCTGTCGTAAACAGGGTGCCCTTTCAGCCACATGCTCACAGAAACATTAAACTATTTACTCTGCCATGAAATGGGAGGAGAGTGCTACCTCTCCATGTGGCAGTTACAGCTCAGCTCACTGCAGAGACAGACGAAACAATCTCTGCCATTTTGCACGTGTGGCTTTCTCTGTGCTTCCCTTAAGTAAAGCACTTTGCAAGGTTTGCCTTTTTCCTGTTATTCATCTCAAGAAAGCTTTTTGCCTCATGCAAAGGCGTTTTCCATGATTTTTCAGAACTTGCAAAAAACACTCTGAAAAGGCAGAAGTGCTTGCCATTATTTTGTTCTATATACTGAAACAGTTTACTTTGTGGTATACATGAAGAAATATTATACTTTTAAGTCTCTGACTGGATATTCTGTTTCCATATATATATGTGATTGTGTTTGACCACTGATTGCAGTGATTTACTTGATTGGCACAGTAATCCTGGCAGTTTGTGACTATCAGGTACCAGCCTCTCCTGCTGAAGCACATTTCTGCATAAGTATTTGTTGCACCTGGAACCTGAATTCCATTCTCTCCTCTGCCGAGGAATATCTACCTATCAAGTTAATTGATCAGCAGTCTCCTCCCTATCCCTCAAAATATGCAATATATGCTAAGTGTTAAAATTCAGTAAAAAGAACCTGGCAGACAGACAAATGTGTTTGCAAGTTAAGGCAGGATGGCTTTTGAAAACAGGTCCACAGGTGAATGCTTAAAATAACGGGCTGGGCTTTCCTTTAGCCAGTTTGGAGATGTTTAATTCAAAGAGCAGATTCACAGCAGAGAAACCCGAGCAGAGTTAAATGCCTTACTCAGGGATACAGGTGACATCTTGCTGGTTTTCCCTGGAAGAGTTCAGCCCGCTGCTCTCCTGTGGCATTAGTCTGAGCCAACTTAGCTCTTCCCCTCCATTCATTAAGGGAGAGATGTGCCTGATCTCAGAGCAAAAATTCCTGCTAGCTGGCAAGATGCCTTAAAGTCAGGTCTTGTGCTAGCCAGCATTGTGTTCTCCACAGATTTAGTCTTGTACTTCTTCCATCCCCTCAAATATTAACTGATTAAATAGTGGTTAATTAGAATTGGCTTGCACTGAACATTCTTTAAGGTCATTTTAAGATATGAGGGTGCAGGTACAAATAACAACCAGCTCTATTCAGAAGAGAGGTGGTTTCCACTGAAAACACAGTTAAGGATAGCCAATATGCTTAACATTTCTTCGCCTTTCCCCATGCTAACATTTCCTGAATAGCAATTATTCATGCCCAACACATTTTATTCTTTTTGTGCAGCAAATATTCTATATTTTTATTTATGTTTGCTTCGTCACACTAGCAAAAGAATACTATTGTTATTTTGATATTCTTCTGTACAATATATGATTTTAACAGAAAAAAACTGTCCTATCAGTATACAGGACAAAATTCAACATTTTATTTGAAAATGGTTTTATTTGAAATGGCTTAAAGTTTGGTTTATGAATATGTTTTAGATATGCAAATGTTTTATGCATTACTTCATCATTTCCAGCTGAAAACAACACTGTTATTGCGTGAAGGTTAAACACAAGCAATCAATGCCACACTTAAGTTTCTCCAACTAACTTGGAAAATTCTTTACATCAGCATCACATCTGTTGTTCTATTTGTCTTTTACATGATGTATTTGAAAATTATTTTGACTTGTGAATAGCTTGAATTTTTCTGGAACCTGAGTTTATTTTAAAAGTCCTAGACTCTGATAATGCAATCAGGTGTATCCTTCACAGCCTGATCCACTTAAATGAAAAAAAATTAGCTTACCAATGTTCTTTGGAGTTTATCTTTCTTGCAATAAGGGATGTTTTGAGGGTGTAAAGACATTCAGTAGAGTCCCTTGAGACAGGCAATAAAAGCCTGAACTCCAAATATTTACCCCTTTTACTTCTCTTCATATAAGAAAAAATATCACTATCTGATGCTCTGCTTACGTCTGACAAGTACTCAGATGGTAGAATTAACTTTCAGAAGCCAAATACCTTCTTGAAATATTTCCTGACATTTTTTTTTGTCTGATGTGTAATTACATACCTTCTGATAACAGGAGGAAATGTTTTGTTGTGTCTGAAGATAGCTGAGGTCTCAAATTCTTACAGTTTCCATAATCACTTCCTTCCTGCACTTGACTCTATTTCATTTCAAACCAAAGTTTTTAGCAATGAAAGGACATGTCAACTTCTGGACAAATCCCACATGACTGTATATGGCATAATCTTATGAATGGAATAGAATGACAAGTATTTAGTCAGTCAGTGAAACATCACCAGTGTAAAGCAAAATTTGAGACTTGCAGCCCTTTTTAGCCCCTCAGAAACAATCTAGCTAAAAAACCAACCCAGCATAAAAATTTATTCCAGATTATGCTTGCATTTTTTTTAAAAAGATAATAATTCAGGCCATACAGTTTGTTTTTCCCAACATTAAACACAAGGGATATAGTATACGGTCTAGCATTTAGTATAGATAATTATGAGTATTTTACTTTTTTTTTTTCCCCCTGTTCTTTTCCTAGAATGTTATGAAAGTTTGGGGCCATTGCTCAGTGTGTAACTTAGGCTATTAAATAAGTATTTTGTTTTCCATAAATGCCAAGCCTCTGAAGGTTCTTAGTGTACTTCTGAGCATCAGCTTTCTCTGACAGCTCATCTGTGTCCCTCTTTTCCAGGAATGTAACTTTTCAAGCATTCATGTTTTCATATCTTCACTTTAATCTCCTGTGCTTTAGTTGTAAAAATACGACAACACTGCCATTTCTACCAAACACTCTGGGAGTGACAGGCAAAGAAAATACAAGTGGAAAGAATGAATCACCAACTGGTGATCTTTCTTTTTCTGCTTTCTGGAAAGAAATCCTCTTACTCAAACTGAGAAAGTGGATGCTTACACAAGAGGTTTTGTGAGCAGACTTCTTAAAAACACTGCTATTTGCCAAATGTGTCAAAAATCACTTTATGTTCATCTGATTTCCACTCAATTTTTTTTTCTAGATGGCCAAAGAAATCCACAAACTACCAAATTAAAAACCACCAACTAACCTTTTTTTCTTTTGTTTTCAGTGGGACTGAGGGGCCAGAGATTTCAGGGATTTTCCTGACACTTGGAAAGAAGGCAAACAGGTTGATACTTTAGAAGGCTGGCAATAAGGGTGAGATTTCAGAAGCTCTCAGTGCTGGCCTAACTTTGCCGTTGTCAACAGTAAAAAAATTATTGACAAAAGAATCGTGGTCCTTTCTGGAAATCTCTGGTTTTTGCTCACGTGCCATGTTTCTTTTTCTTTCAGCTGTGAGGGAGATGATCTGGCACCCTTAGGCACCCCAACACACCCCTCTCATGGCAACAGCAGGCCCTCAGGTGAGTTTAACAGAGGGGTTTTCTGACCGCAAAATACAGAAAAATGACCTCCTTAGATTAATCCTTAGCACAAACAGGTTCTTATATTTCTGGATATTGTTGATAAGTACAACAGACACAAACAAGTCCATTGATCAAAGTCCTGGCCTTTGGGAAAGGTGGCACAGCTTTGAACTGCCAAATTCTTTAGTTAGAGAATAAAAGTGGCAGAAATATCTACCTGTTTTCTCATCTGTGCTACAAACACATGACTGAGCATCAAAGAAGATGTAGCCTTTCATTTCTGAGCAACTGGGCTGGACAGCACCGCAGTCAGCAGGTTGTAAGTAAAACTGACTGCCTGGAATAACACGAGAGTGTCACTACAATAAAATATTGATTCCCTCCCACTGTCTCCTTATCCTTCCTTCCTTTCCAGGCCAAGCCTACAACTAACAAATTGATGGGATTTCAGAGAAAAGAATAACACTCGCATTTTAAGAGAAGGTAGAGGGAAATCTTTATGGTGTAGTAGACAAAATGCTTTATGAATGTTGACCTTGGTGAACAACCTAGAAATTCAGCACGGGATGTTATCTTCAGCTGCCGCAAAAATGCATTTAGAAAAGGCTCACATTTTGCTGATGCACATGTGTTATGCAAAATATAGAATTTATGTAAATATTGCAATGCAGTATTACGCCAGGCATATATTAAAACTTAAGGAGAGCATGAAAGTTTAAAAGTTTCCATTCCAAACTTTGGAAACTGTTCTTCTAAATATCTACAACAGATGCACGTTAATCTCAAGAGTATCCATAATAATACAAGGTATGAGCACACTTTCTGAACAAAATTCTCAATTTGTTCTGGATGGTGACATCCTCAAAGGAAAGAAAGAATTTAATTAAAAAACACGTACACTATTGCTATTCATGAACTTGTCCAAGCAAAATAAGTCATAAATTCATTTGGGTTTACTTATTAACTCTTGCAATATGTGTGGTAAACACATTAAAAAAAAAACTTGCAACTAAATCATTATAGATAGAGATAAATGAGTTTTCTTGATGAATAGCTAACTCTGTTGTTATCTCCAGGAGCACTCCTAAGGATTCAACAGTTCTATCATTAAACAAACAGTGCAATTATTTGACAACTTCCATGCACAGATGTGTCTTTCTCCTTTACTTACACTTTTTTGGCTCCTAAACACATTTGGATATAACCTTGACTATTGTTGAACTTTGGAAAAGGAATTTATCCCATGTCAAAAATCCATTTAGTACAAATCATCCTAGTGAATCTCCATGGATGTAATGGGGAGATATTTTATGATTTTATTTTTTTTTATGATTCATTATCTTAAGTTGGAAAAAATGAAATTTCCACACCACCTGGGTCAGTGTTTTGAACATCTGGATGACAATATACAGAAAATTAAATCACTAAGAACTATTTTCTATTTTTATCTTCATATAAAGATAGACTTTTACCTGCAATAACATACTTTATTTCCCATTTTCCATTTTCTTTCCTATTTGACAATCACTTTGAAAATTTCAGCTGACAATGTTCCTGCAATTATTAAGCACTCCATAATAAAAAATGTAATTCTGGGAAGAATATGTGATAATAATACTTAATAATTTAATTGGGTTCTTATTTTAAATGCAAACGGGTCTTCATGTTAAGCACGGACCACTTGACAAACTTCCATAATAAAAGCAGCAATTATATCACAATGCACTTTGGAAAACTGCCAAGCAGTGATGCATTTAGGACTTCAGAATTAAAAAGTCAATTAATTCAGAAAATGTGACTGCACAATAAATCTTCTATATGTGACATTAGGACCTCTCTACCCAAAGAGACTTTAGAATCAAGTTGCTTACATTTGAGAGTCCATGCACCTCTGTTTTGGGGATAGATGCCTTTTAGCCCTTCCAATTTGTTAATGTATGCAACCATGGAAATTAGTTAAAACATGCACAGATTTTTTTTTTAATCATGAATTAGATAAGGGGAAGATGTTAATATTTAGCAGGGATTTAATTTCAGTGTTTTCCTATGCAATTACATCTCATTAGGAAAACTGTAATTACTATCAGGTAGGGTAAATATAGAAAGTGTAGAAACTGGCTCAATTTTTACTAAAGGCAAAGAATGGAATGTTATTATTTTCTTCTGAAAGCATATCTTCATGTCTGAAAAGGACTCTTTCAAAGTCAAAGCCCTTTAGTTAGTGTTTAATTCTGGAAGATGATCACATGTCAACATGGGCACTGCAAAAATTTCAAATTTTTAATTTAAATAAAGTTCATAACCAACTAATTCTCAAACAACATCTGCATGTTAACACTGTACTGGTAATAGGATATGGATATTTCACCATTAAAAACAGTCCTTGAACCCAACAGTGTGCAATTTATTAAGCAATGTAATTATGCTGAAGAGATTAGACTGATAAGAAAATAAGGAGCGATGAGATTTTTGAATGAGACAGAATATAAAATATTACTGTATTTGTGAAGTACAGGACAATAGAAAGGGGTGGGGAAAAAAGAAATGGGAAAAAAAATAGTCCTGTTAGAGTTAAACAAGTATCAGAAAAAGAGAAATGCATTGGAAAACCTTCAGCTGCACAAAACCAAAATATCTCCATGGAGTTTTCATGAATGTCCTATTTTTTTATATTCTTAGATATAATAAAATAATTCTTAGGAGGTACAGGAAGGAAAAGCATTAAGATATTAATGACAGAGGCAGGGAGTGCAAAACAGAGCTCAAGAGCACAAGACCCACTAAGGCAGAGGGAGAAATCTAAAAAAAGAACCAGCTGGCACACAAAGAGATATTCAGCGCACTGCAAACTTCAACATCACGTTGGCACCAAAAAGATAAGAAAGGCAGTTCTATATTACTCAATAGGCATTTGCAGGTCACTCTTCCTATGTTAAACGCAGAGCCAATTCCCAGACATCTGGAGTCTTGTGCACAGCTGAACACCAAAAAGAAGCTCAGGCCATCTCCTGGCAGGATGGAAGCAAGGGATGCCAAGTCAGTCTGGGAATAATGCACAGGAGAAACCTGATGTTGAGAGCTACCTCATGTTATGATAGCCTGAGGAAAATTTGGAGGCTGGGGACAGAACAACTAAGGAATGTGGCTGGGAGCAGGATGGGAGGTTTGTGCTGCTCTTGGCTGGAGGGTCACCAAGGTTTGTCATGAGAGGAGAGTTGAGAAGTTGGCACATTACTTAAGGTAAGTGGGTGAAGCGGTTTGGTCCATAACTAAGAACTAGGATGACAAAACTGGTACTGGTGAGATCTCCAAGAAATGAGCAGTCTGTCACAATCTTCCCTAAGTGCTGTTTCCATAAACATCTCACAAGAGGCCCCTTCCGAGCCCATCTCTGCATTTTCCAGTCGCCAGTGCCTGTGAACGGGAAATGGATGCCGACCTGACTGCTCTCATGCGCACGTGCCCAGCCAACTGGCTCAATGAGGGCTTTGCTTAGACATGTTACAGATCCGCACACATTTTTCAGAGTGTACAATGCACACAAGGCTGGCTTTGACAACCCAGCCCTTCACAGCGAGCAGTTCAGTGTCTCTCCTCTCACCCTCCTCCCCCCGCGCCTCAGCCCTACATGAAAGCAAAAGGCAACATTTGGAACTAAGCTCGCTAAAAACGATTTGGTTCACTGCTACACTTCAAGAATATGTAAAAAAACCCCAAAAACCGTGCTGCTGCCTTGTGACATCAACATAGCATGTCCCAGGGGTTAGTTTTAGTGCATTTACTCTTCCGGAGCACCATGTCTCTCAGTAAACGGGCAACATATGATGCAGTTCTGGTCTCATCACAGCATGTGTAACATCTGGGAGAGCTGCCACTTGTGAAGCCAACCAGTGCTCTGCTGACAGACAAAGTGAGCATTATACTCAAATGCCATTCCTCAGCTGTTTGCAGAATTAATTTCCCTGTAGAATTTTCTAATTAGTTGGCTCTTTCCAGCCTGTTCCCCACAGAGGAAATAGAAAGGAAGCAAAAGGCTAGCACCTGCTCCTAAAGCTCTGGCTGGGGAAAAAAAAAATAATTAAATTTAAGGATGACATATACAGTAAGTATTTAGGCACTAGAAAGCCTTCTATCCATGCAGCTGTGGGGATGAAGTAACTCTGTTTGAAAGCTTAATGGAGATTCTTCTGGGGGGAAGAATTTCCAGTGGCTCACATTCCAGACAGTTAACCACATTACCGAAGGGAAGAAAAAGGGATTTGTTCAAGCATTAAGAACTGTCTTAAAAAAAAAAAAAAAAAAAAAAGAAAATTCCCCCAATCTGTAGAAAAGACAGACAGATGAATCCAGACCTGAGGATGATTCTACATGTAGCTCACTCAATCACCTATGGGTTATTTTCAATCATTCTGTTTTATTATGACTTCACATTAAGAACTATTACTATGTTGGAACGCATTGTATGATATTATATCAGAAGCAACAAGTAACACAACGGAGTTTGTTCCTGACTGAACTAAGTCATGAGAACAAAAGAAATAACATGGTTCTTGCTTTGAATTTACCTGCAGTGGGTCACTGTAAGGAGGAAAACATGAGAGGTATTTCATGAAAAATAAAAACAAAGAACAATATAGTCCAAGAAAGGCAGTTTGAATTTCTGACTACATAGGCAATTTGCCAGAACAAATTTAAAATATTGAATATAAAGGAAGATGATGGTCTACTAAGGTTAGAATGCATGAGGGGAAAAACATTCCCTGTGGGAATTAGAAGCCATAATCACTTCAATAAACAGCTTTCACTGTCTTTCCACAGTGACCTTACAAAATGATAGATCTTACAAAGAACTAAGGTTTTAGAATAAGATCACAGATAAAATCTATCTAAATTAATTTGGTATGTGTTTTGATCTGCTTAAATGTGTGATTTAGACCCAGAGACGCACAAGAGTTATCCAGTAATTAGGCAGATGGTGCTTTAATTGTACAGTATTGACTAAATTTTGTGCAATTCCAAAGCTTCCTGAAAGTTGTTTTTTAATAGATTCAACATATGTGTCTCAGTGTTTGTATATATTTGGAGTAGGAGTATGTGGGATTGAAAGACTTTTTAGTTAAGAACATATTAATTTCATAGAATCAAGACACTGTTACAATTTTATAAACTCATAATTTTCCAGAACAATTTTAGATAAACAAATGCAACAGGGAGTGTAGGTAGGAGGAAAGGTTCTGTTAAAACCAGAGGAAAAAAAACAGAGATAATGTTGCCTGCCTGGGCCAAACGCCCAGACCTTGTTCCCCACTCAAAGACAATTTGGAAAAAGTAATGAAATAGCAAGTGGAGATGTAAGGCAAGGCTATTCCTGCTTTTCACTGGCAATGCTTGGTACTATTCTCTGGTATCCTGGTTGCCTGTGGAAAATCCGTGTATGAATGAGTGGCATTTATCCTTGTCATATGAGGTGGCAGTGACATGTTAATTTCAAATGACTACAATTATTTCAAGTGGATTTCCCCTCAAAGCCTAAATTGGAGAGGATAATTTCAAACTTCAGAAAACCAAAGTAAACAGCACGTATTTATATTCCTCGGAAGTGGAGCAGCTAAACTCATCTGTGGCTTTGCAAATCTCCCGTGATACTTTAGTCTGGCCCATTAACTGCACCTGTTCTCTTCTTCCCTCTCTTCTTTTTTTGGGGGGGCATCAGGGGTAGGGGGGAAGTTATTTCCCCTTCAATAGCAGGTGTCTGGGTTTTAAATGATGCATACAATATTTTATTTCATTACTGTCTAGGCATTTCAAATGAAATAATAATCCAAACCCTCTCATCCCATTATTTCCCCCTGTGAAATTAAAAGTAAATAAAGGGAGGTGAGCCCATGCTTGGAAAAGAAAATGAAGGATAACTTATAGAGAAACATAATGTGAAACAGTAAATCTATTTTCCACAAATAATTATCTAAATTAATCCATTTTATAGGTTTCTCTTCATTTTCCACTTTGACAAAAATGTCAGTATCATTTCTTAAAAGGAACATATTTCACTGAAATAATTTTGACTTATTTCTGACTTGAGTGTAGACTTTGCATAAATAAAAGCATGTATAACCTGCTACAGGCAGCTTGTCTCCAAGACCTTTACTCTCCTTCATAGAAATGAGTTAAATTTAATTTACCTGAGGCTCACTGAAACAGGCTTTATTTTTTCCCTTAACAGGCAAGGTGACAGTGAATAGCAATTTGGGTGTAAAAAAAGACACATTGTTCTCAGATTATTACAGGTCATAATATTTGACTTCAGCTAAATCTGAAGTCAAGAAAACAAGCTAAGAAAACCTTGGTTTGTTTGAGGAAATAGCCTCTGCTTATTCACCACCCACTGAAATTAAAAAAAATATTAAAGCTAAATATAGTTACATCAGTGACCTTTAAAAGTATGTTGGGGGATTTTGTATTGGTTGTGTTCTGTTTGGCTTTTGATTAGCTTTGACTAGTTTATCTACAAATCTAAAACACATGAAGAAACAAAGCCAGTAGAAAGTAAAGGGACAGTTTTCTCTGGGGAGCCTCTAACCTGTTGTAAAGAAGAATTCTGCATTATGGTGCAGCTGACTCAACCCTGGCTTCTCTCAGTCACCAAGAAAAGCAAAAAAAAAAAAAAANTGCCTGTGCTGAAGTTCAGCAAAACATTGCACAAATGCCTGAAAAGGAACGTTTGACTCGAGCCCCAGAACACTGATTTGCGAAGCACCTTTTGCTGGCTGCCATCTTAATGCTGCTATTGATCAGTGTTTCCTGGGGTTTAGGACAGCAAAATCTCACCCATGGTAAAAGGGAACGGCAGAAAATACTGCCTTGGCTGGAACTGTGAGAAATAAACGAGTGGTGAGCATGGGATGAGGAACCAAAGGTAATTTACACAGTTGGATGGCAGTTGGGTGACATCTTTCACAAGCCCTCTCCCTTCTTCCCCCTTCAGCTGATGGACATTCTCTGCCAGCTCCAGAAGCAGCCCATGGACACAGAGTGGGTCCTCCTCACTCCCGCTCTTCCTTGCTTGCTCCCTGTTTGGTCAATCATCTGTCTCTCCATTCAGATGACTCTTACTGTTCTCCCTGACAATCCAGGCTGATGTCACACACAGGTCGTGTGGCCAGATTCCAAGTCCCTGTGCAGACTCACTGACCACCTCCGTTCCCAACGCCAGGCGCGGCAGCCTCAGAGGGGCTCACAGGTTGCAACACGCGTATTAATATCGCTTTGCTTTTTCATATCCTTATCTCCAACAGCAAATCTGTGTAGCTCAGGATATGAACTGCAAATGAGAGATGAGGAACTGGTTAGTGCTTATCAGGAACGATGGAATTTGAGATGCAGAGATGAAGGGGATTTGTTAGTTGTGGTTTTGTTTTTTTTAATGAGAGGACTGGCTGATGTTTATCAGTTGACCCCTGTTTCAGGTAATGGAGCAGTTGGCAGGGAGCTATTCACACTGATTAGATTGAGTTGGTATTCTGATTAACTTCTGATTTCCCTAGTATTATTTGTACAAGCTCTTTATTGCTCTGGATAATTCCCCCCTTCCTGGTTTAGGAAGTGGAACTGACATCCTCCTGGAGCACTGCTAACAGCTCACCAGATTTTATTATGTGAGATGACATGATGGTCAAAGATTAACCCAACCTCTTACTATTTTTCAGTATTAAAATCAGACCTCTGTGACATTTGCTTTGTTCTAACCAAGCTGGAGTAATGCACAACTTTATCATTGAAGAAAGATTTATGCTACTGAGACTGATCAGGATATTACTTTTACCCAACATTTCTGTGGCTAAGACAACTGCTGTCTTCTTTCAGGACTGAATATTTGTGTAACCCGAATGTCTTTCAACCCCTGCTTGTTCTGAGAGTCCCCAAAACTCTTCTGCTGTGGCTGGAATGAATTATGATGTTCTTTCCTTCTCTCTCCACTGCTAAGCTCATTGCCTGCAGTACCTTTGGGTTTCTTTCCCTTTACACAGCCTGTCTCACTTCTCTGCCACAACAGATCCTTGAAGTGATCCACCAGAGAAGCATATTCACAACCAGTCTTCCAAAAGTTCCCTCATTACATCTACAAGCCTGAGCCCAACAGACCTTGCAATTACAGGTGAGAGTCCAGGTGGAAGAAGTAATGACTTATCACATATGTACATTATTATTTCTACTACACCAGCAAACTGGTTTTCATTGATGCTGCCTTTTCCAACCTGGCTATCAAGCCTCATATTTCACATGTATCTGTAGAAAAGACCAGGTTTGTTTTCCATTAATGGGCCACATTATGGGGTTTCTATGTTATTCAATCTCCTACAGGCTTTTATCCAAACCAAGCAACTAAAATAAAACATGGCTTCCTTCCCTGAGATGGTTTCATAGCCCAGCTCTCCAACTTTCTCCCCTACCACAAACATGCAACACAATTGTGCAACAGCCGAGGAAGGAATGGTGAGATCAGAGCCGTGACTGCAGACATCCTGACATGGGGATCTGGCAGCTATTCAACACAAACACAATTAGAGGACTTACCCTTGCGTGAAGTATTTGCTTTCTTGATAGTCACCAGCCTTAACCTCTAGGAATGCTTACGAATCAGATAGCGTTCCTTGAGGAGGGCGAGCCTTTTCAAGCTCCTCTGTCTTCCTTTAGCCAACATAGATATAAAGAAGAAAGAAATTCCACCGCATCATACAACTTCTCCAAGGGAAAAGCCTTTAAAAGGAGAGAAGAGCTGTGGTCTCAAAATCCCTGCCAAGGATTCAAGGGAAGATCACATGGTGCTTGCTCCTCTTCTTCTCTGCTATTATCAGCAGGAAAAAGCAACGCCGCAAGAGACAAACTTTGAAATCCACACTAAATATGAATTTAGGGGGCTTCCTGAGTCCTGTTCTTTGGCTTTGCAATAGGTTTCTCTTGCAGTGGTGATACCACAGAACGACGGCAGGGCTTGGGGTGCCTTAGGAGACTCATGTGTGTATGTGCATAGATCCTTGTGAGTTGGACACAGAGAAGATTCGTGATTTTGGAAAATGCAACCTAGTGTACATGCGTGTTACGCAGCTTACAAATTCCAAAGTGTGACAACACAAGTATTTCTGTAGATAAATTTCTATTACTTTCAATTAATGTAAATTCTGGGGTTTTCACAGACTATCATCATCTTTAAAATGGCAACAACAGCTGAACTTTAATAAAATATCTGCTAGCAAATAGGTTAAGTGTCAGACTGGCAAAGGGAAAATCTTGTTCTGAAATGCCCCAGGATTTAAATTGCACTCATCTCAAGCTGCATTGGTGACATGAGAGAACCGGACCCATTGGTGTAACCCCTAGAGTGTAACACAGCAGCACTGAGGTAACAGTATAACATAAACCAAAATAATAATAAAAGAGAGTGACAAAGAGAGTTCCAACTGAGAAAAATTGAGGTGAACTGAGAAGTGCTGAATGATGTGACCTGACTAAGCAAACGCACCAGCTCACTGCATGAGCACTTATCCACTACCAGCTTTGAAACTGCACCCTTGAGCAGCAGCCGAACAGCTGCAGGAGCAACAGTTGTGCGATGTTGTGCCTCCCCAAGTGACCAGATGCACTTTTCCATTGTTAGCAGCTTTCACAAATATCAACAATCTGAAAAACAGTGGAGAATGCCAAAATATCGGATATCTGAATCCAGTCAGAAGGAGACACTCCTAAAAATATTTCTAACGCTATGAAATTCACACACACACACCCCTCTCCAAATAACCAGGGAACATTTTTGCATGGGACCAGAAGAAAAACAACAATAATGCCTCAGCCAGATATCAGTGGTCACAGAGTTCCAAGTAAAGGAACTGATGGCTGTTATGAGGGTGCGTGTGAAAGAGCCAGGCTGTGCTCAAGGGACAATCAGGTACTAAACTACTGGTAGTAAAGCCATTGCATCAAGCAAGAAAATGCTGCAAATAAAACATATTTCTATGGTAGCTCTGTTGACATCTGCAGACCCACCCAAGCCAGGCATTCATCCCAAAATAAAAAATTGGCAACCAGCTATGAATGGTTTCTGGTCTTGAGTTTTTGTAACTCCACTAAAAAAGCACAATATAAATCTGCAACCCTGTATCCGGACGATAATTGAAATACATCAAGAAAATGCTTGCAGTCATTCCGGATAGGAAAAAATATAAAAAAAAAAAAAAAGGAGATTTCAAAATCTAACAGTGCTTATAAACAAGGATGTTACTTTCCCCTTTCTTATCCAGAACCACCCTTAATTGAAAGGATCAGTATCTAAAGCAACTGGTGCTGCCCTGCACATGAATCCCCTTTGCACCTCTTCCTTCTTATTTCTTCAGTGGTTTTATTAACATTAGTGACTTATCTAAGTATTAGAATGCTTGGCTGCTTGGAAGCTTATCAACAGCAAATTTTATGGGCTGTTTAGTGATGGAAACAGGAGGAGTTGGAGCTCTCCCCCCCCAGCTACCTCGATATGGAAGTCTTCAAGAAGCCATGGAATGTGCTCTCTGGTATTTTTGGTATCTTTAAAGTGTCAAGAGTGCAGAATTTCTCTTGTCAGTTGTCACAGTGTGTGACTCACAATTAGAGCCATCTGCTCTGCATTCACCTCCCCAGGGGCACTGCTCGTTTTTCAGCAGCTTCCTGTTGTTGACAGCACAGTTCCTCCCCGTATCACTCTCCACCAGCACCCATGCTCCTCGTGGACATTGCAACAGGCTTGAGCAGATTTCCCTTGGGAAAGCCTTTACCATTGTTTTGCTAGTGGTTGGGAGAAATATAGGCTGTTGAGAAAGCTCTGAAGGCAGAGGAACTGAACAAATTCCATTATTTTTTAATATTTTTTTTTGGAGAACTCCATTGTTTTTACACTGCTTTCAAAAACTCAAGGTTTCTCTACATCCAATTTTTATTTCGAGTAGGAGAGAAGCTTGAAAAATGAAACATTATTTGTGCTGAGTCTTTTTCAATAGTTGATGGAAAGGGGTGAGTCGTACTATCTAAATATTATACAAATATTTTTTCAAGTACTAGAAATAATTTCAAATAATAAATTTCAAGCAGGGAACATGCGGCCTTCCCTTGCCACTCCACCCAATTTAAAAAAAAACAGTTCTGCTACAGAATTTTAACATCAAATACTTACAGTGAGTGATACTAGCTACCCCAAACATAGGTCCATGCTTGTGAGGGGTCTGTGCCTGGGTTAATGTCTGGACCATGTAGAAATCCCACCTAGGCTGGGTATGGCTGCCTGAAGCACAGCTGTATTGTGTGACCTTTTGCCCTGGTGGACTGGAAGTTTTATTTCTTAGTCTCTGACCAGGAGAAACAGATTTGAGATTCAGCTTTCCCTGGGAACCCAGTTTTCTTGGAACAATTTCCAGTCCTGCAGGGGCATAAGATCTTATATATTGTGAATTACTGTAGTCATTCTACCCTGTTAGGCCTGGGCTTGGTCAGGTGCTTCTCTGTTCTGTCCACTACACAAGGAGCAGCCTAATAGAAAATTCAAATATTCAATATAATATAAAATGCTTCTCCCACGATGGGACACAACTTTTATGCACATAACACTTTTTCCTGAGCCTTTAGGGAAGTTCCTGGGCCCTGTTCCTGAGCTGACACTGCTAGTGTCTGTCATGCTCAGACACTCCAAAAAAAATCATAAATCATCTTATTTTGTACCTACTAAGAAAGATTGGTTGCATAACTTTGTTGTGATTTGCTGGGATCTTTCCAGAATCAGTGGTTGGCTTCTCCCAGGAACAGCTTCTCTCTTATATATCCACACTCCTCCAAACACCAGTTTAGCAGACTTGAGATCATGATGTATCTGCACTCACTCACATCGTGTCAATACAATGTGCAGAAGCCTTTCATTTGCCTGCTAAATCAGGATAGCAAAACAGCTGAAATATTTCTCACTGACCCTGGTCTTCAGCACAAAACTGAACTTCTCTTTGCTATTTCAACATTTGTTTCACCAGGATTATATTGACGGTCAACACAATTTGGGCCCTGGATTCAGACTGCTTAAATTATTCAAAAAAAAAAAAGAAAAAATCAACCTGTGCCAGTTAAATCAAGAAAATATGTCCTAAAGAAAGACAAAACACATCCTCTGTTTAAAAACACGTTTCCAAAAAGCAACTCTAAACTCATCTCATAAAACTGTTATGAAATCCCCCGTTCCTCCAAACATGAGGAGAACTCTCTGCAAACTAAAAAATTAGCTCATATTCGTTGGGTAATCTAGTAAACCCAGATGGGGAGAAATTGGAAAGAGAAAAATGGATTCTTTCAGTGTTGCCTCAGATTGCTCGTCTATTATACAGCTCAGGCACATATCTGTATGGAAGGTTTTCAATGTTCCACAGCTGAATTCTTACTCAAAACATGCATTTGCTGAAGGCATGAAAACCTGGATTCGTAATAATCTCTGTTTGTAGGATCGGTTGTGGGGTTGCCACTAAAATGCCTTAAAATGAGTTTGCCACTCAATAATTATTGTTCCAATACTCTGCAGCAAATTATTTTTACAGATTACAAACCCACTGAATTTGCCACCTAATAAATACAACGCTCTTGTGCTGAGGGGCTCTTTCTGATAACTAAGTTGTTCTAAGGATTCAATGCAGGTCAAGGTTGGGTATTTGCCATTCACAAGGTTAGCAGAATTGGATATGACAACCTGCTCCTCAAACTTCATTCTTCTTATCTGCATTTCTGTTTACTGCTCATTATACCTGTAGCTTCAGTCCATTTGTTGTAGTAGTGCCCAAGCACTTTAATTAAGGAACCATAAGCAAAGCCACAGAGTTAAACAGCTTATTCTTAGCAAATAAAGTTATGTTTGCACCCGAGGTCATACCTGCCAGAACTCGCACGTTTTAAAAGGAACATCCAGTCATAAAGACCAAGATGTACTTTGAAATTTAATGGAAATGCACTCATGTAATAGCGCTTTGCAGAAAACTAGTAATAAGGTGGACTAAGAAAGGAAAATTATACTGAAGGACGGTATAACTCTTCTCAAACAGAAACTGTTCAGTATCTAAAAATTACTGTGACTGAGGGAAACTGGTTTTGTGCTGAAAACCTCAAGCGTTACATCACAGATAGACCCGAGGACTTGCATTTTAATAATTAATTTCATAAAAGATCCCAAGAGCAATAGAAAGGTCATGAGAGCTATTCCAATCCATGGGCAGTTGAGCAGGAGAATGCTTCGATGCCCTTTTAGCCTTTGAGTGTGGTGCAGGACAGGGGAGTTTGGTGCTAAACGACAAATTGAGTTAGAAATATTTGAGTCATAAACCATAGTAAATCTTTTAGCACTTGAAACACCGTGTGACACTCAAAACTGAGAGCAAATGAAGTGTTAGCCTATGCATGTTTAAGAGGCATGGAGGCTGTGTTTACTGGATTATCCATTTCTTAACTATGTCTCCTTTAGGAGCCTTCACAAGCTGACATCCAATAGTTTCCCACCAAAAGAAACGATTTATGAAAAGCTCCTCTATCATGGTTTAAGAAAAGAAAATAATATGTATCTCTCCAAAAGCAAAATTATGTAGGTTGCAAAGTCAAGGGCAGCTAAATTAGGAAGTGGCAGATTTATGTGTGCCTGCATAACCTCTCCTTGGCCCTCTTGTAGGTCCTGTGCTCCGAGTGAGACAGAGGTCCTTTGGAAAAAATAGTATGTGATTATGCAATTAAAGACTGTATCTTAACACAAAAAGCATCTGAATTAAGGTTCTGCTGGCAGCTGTGAATAAAATATTTCCTAACATTTAAATCCTGGGTTTTGCAACCTTAGCAAAGAATTTCTGTCAGGTGGCATCTTCAGATGGTTTTTATGTATAGGTGAAAATTAGTACTAGCCTGATTACTGAGCTTTTATTGCCACATAACAGTTTTCTATTTGCCTGAGTTGAAGAAAGAATATCAGGAGCCATCTGTAAAAGGATGCTCTTTGTGGAATGAGAAGAATCACTATGGCCCTGGAGTGGAGTCAACGGAAACTTTATATAACATTGGTTCTTCTTCCCTTGTTTACTGACCAGTGTTGTGATCAATATCAAAATGACCACACTGAAACAAAGATTATTCCTGCCCAGATCTGAATCTTACCGCATGCATTTGGCTGCTTTTGTTAATTACTCCAGTTATCCAAGTTCTCCGACTAGATTCAGAGCAATATGGATTGTTTCTTCCTAACCAGTTTTAAAAGCCTGCCCGGAATTCCAAAGGAAGATTCGTATTGGCAGGAACCTTAAGTATTCCTACCACAGGCCTTCTGACCCACAAGACCTTATATTTCTAGGAAGGAGAAGGTCTGAAGGAATTGCCACCACACAACCAAGTCCTCACGCCAAGTCCTTCAGGGCCTGTCCTGTTCTGACATGACCCTTTCACAAGTGGGGAGAGCAAACTTTTTGCTTCTCTGCTAAAAGAACACAGCAGAATCCAGCACAAACTTTGAGCTGAATTGAAGGCAATCTAGTTCTTGTTATTTTAATCTCTCCTTTCTTCACTTTATGGATTTAGTCAGGGAATTCAAATATTGAAAAAGTATGTTAAGTGCAATGCAAGCTGAGACTGTAAAAGTGCCAAGTTGATTAATGAAGTTACTATAAAATTTGCCACACTTTTTAAGTATATGATGGTATAAAGTCATCACCACATAGAATAATAGAAAATGTCATATATTTCTGAGTCATCTTAGTTGCAGAGAGTCATCACTTTTCTTTCCCTGACTTTTACACTCCTAGAGCCTTAGATCTTCTTCTCTATATACGGCATTTTTGGTTTAAAAGTTAGCTCAAAACCTGTGTATTCTGAGAGTCATATGAACAAAAAAAAAAATCTTTTGTTCTAGGTCTTAAATGTCAAGCAATTTCTAGCCAGGAATAAATATTTGCATACGGAGTTTTAAATACTGGGGGGGAGGAGTGGGGATGGGAAAGAAAATAGGAAGACTGCTCAAGTTTGGAAATATTTCTGTAATAAAAGTTGCACCAAAGTACTGTGTGCTCCCAAACACTGCAACAAAGAGTATAGGTGCAATTAGGGCACTGTTGTCTTGACAACACCATGCATGAAACGAAAGAAGTATTTCTGATTCATGAAAGAAAACTGCAGTGCCATTCTTTTAACTCAGAATATTCCACTCAGGGATCTCAAAACCATCACTCAAAATGGATGAGCCAAAAAGTTATCAAGGTGAACAAGACTTCATTTCAAGGCTACAGTGTTAAATCCAAAGTTCTCTTCTTTGAAAAAAACCAATAATTATTGCTATGGAAAATGTGGATCCTGGGGACTGTCCCCCTTAACCAAGTGCCAGTCAACCCTTCTGATGGGTTTCAAAAGGCCTCACTTTTGTCCATATCCTCTTGTGTTGCTAAAATAGAGAAGGGATTTAAGGAATATCCAGGATTAACAGCTGGACTTCCCAGAGCAGCAGATCCAGCATCAGGGCAGTTACCAAACTGATCCTTACAGGACAGAAGAATGTCCTGTCGATGAGGAACAGATGGAAGAGGAGCGGTAAGGATTGCATCTCATAAGAGGCTATCACAGAGTATTCCGCACCCGGTGGTGTGGACAGGAAGCTCTGGAAGCCTTTGGGCACAGACGCAGAATTTACAAAGAGCTCAAGGACCACCTCTGGGTGCAAAGTGAAGGTGCCAAAGAGGTACCAAGCACAGTCCCACCTGAGAAGCTGTTCAGCCAGGTCAGTGTGCTGCTGCACCACGGTGAGCAGACCTGATGAGAAAGAAACTGGTTGCCACTCAAAGAGCAAGAACTTTGTTCTGCAAGAGAGCAACTCAGGAAAAGGTAGACCTACCAGCTCCCGGGTGTGCATCTGTGCCCAGCAGGCATCTCGACACAGCAGTCCCCAACTTGGAGAATGCCTTCACTTCAGAAGATCTCACTTGAATGCAGCAGCAGGCTCTTTTGAGGTACCTTTCCCCTTCTAGCTGTATTTACCTGAGAAACTTCATGCACAGAAAAGAATGAGTGAAAGAGAAAATTCAGATATATGACAGGAATGGTCTTTATCATAATTTCTTTTTCAGCCAGTGCTTTGTTTTCTTTTTAGTCAAAGTCAGACAGTCATAAAAAAGCTATTGTAAGTGCAGCCCACTGAGAAACAAACCACAGTCCTCCCTGCAATGCCCAGGGTAGGGATCATTACATTGTTGCAGTGCCATTTGGAATTCATGCAATGCATCCGTTTACTCTATTAAATTAAAGCACTTCCTGTAGCAATTGAGGAAGGATAAAGAAAATAGGTGCTATTATAAAAGCATTGTCTGCCTGGACTTCTTCTCTGCAAGCCATTAGAATGTGGTAGCTTATAGTTTTGAATTGCAGGATCTCTTATCTCCCATCCATTACCAACACGACACAGATGTGAAGGGCTGGAGCCAGCGGCGGTGCTGTACATATGCAAGCTGTAAATGGGACAAGGATCTGTCTCCAGTGTTTTACACTCTGTTTCAGCTTCCCCACTGCGGGTTCCTTTCTCTCTGGTTAGTCACTCTGTTTTTCAGCCACTGCTCTTCCTGTGGGACCCTCCTGGGTGTCTCCTTCTCTCTGCATTTGATAAGGAGATTATCTGGAATGGAAGTAGACAAGCACAGGTGGTGGGACCACCTGCTACAATATCTTCAGCGCTTTTGGACAGTATAATAGTGCTTGGATCTAATCTTCACATTTCCTTTCTCTTTTTTCTTTCTTTCTTTCTTTTTTTTTTTAACTCAAAGTTAGTTTTCAATTCATTTATTCAGGGGTCTGAATGGAGGAAATAGAATCAAAGATACAATTCCCTTGGTCCTGGAAAAGTAATTCGCTAGAATATTGTTTCTGGGACAACAAGCTCATCCTTTGCATTATTTCAAAACCTTTGGCAGGCCCTACAAAAGCTCTTTTTAAGGTGCATTCCCCATATCTCTTTCACTGCCTAACAGTTTCATGTGCCTTATTGCCTGTTTCTGCCAGCTCCCAGATTTTATGCAGCCACACACAGCAGTAACACTCCCTCGTATGGCTGTGTTACAGCCAGGCATAGTCTCAGCCTCAAAGGGCATCTGCAATTGTGCTTTATGATGGCAGAGGGTTTCTTCTGGGTGTAAAATAGAAGGCTGTTTGGTCGGGTTCTTGTTTATGCAAATAATAATTTATAAGAGTGTTGAATCTAAAGAAGCCACATTTTCCATGAGCTTGCTATTCTGAGACTGAGAGTCATATATTCTCAGTTTCACCCAAGGGGAAAGAAGAAATCTATCGATTGCGTGAAAATCCATGGAAGACAGCTGATTGCCAAATTTAAATTGTGCTCTCAAAGACCCGAATCCCCAAAAGTACACTGACAAGGAACATCTAACAGACAAATAGGTTTGAGAGAGATACTACAGTTTGCAGTCAGAGAAAAGAAATACCTTCTCAGCTTGTTTCATGTTCAGCCTTTATAATCACAGAAACACTTTTTCTATTTTTGGCAGAAACATTTAGACTGGGTTTTAACAAATACCTGGAAAATTTTGGTTAAATGTACCTCAACAGCCTGCTTAAGGTAAGATCATTGCTTCGTTTTCTTGCATATTATGCCCAGTGTAGGGAACATGAACAAACTCTGAGGTCATTTTATGGCATGTATCTCTGGGAGCACAAATAGAAGCATCAAATGCAAAACAAGCCTCTCATGTGCACTTGCCCTAAGTGCTCTTTGGGGCTCGGCACTTAACAAAAAGGAACAGTTTTGTAAAGTCACTTGAGAGTCTGGAGATGAAGACTTTATTCCTGAGCTGATATGCAATGTTAGGCAACTTGGTTTTCATCTCAGGATTTGTTTCTGCCTGCAGAAACCAGGTATAAATTTATTTCCTTCTATCAGTTTTAAAAGAAAAAAAGCACTCATTCCTGAGTGCTGCTTCATTTGCATTTAGGAATTACTCCCCTACGCTTTTGTAGGTGATATTTTGTGACATCTTTAGTAAGATGCACGCAGTGTTCCATTTGTGTTGTGCATGTCGTCTTTCACAGGGATCCCATAATTTTCCCCTGGAATTTGCTCAACCCTCAGCTCTTAAGATGACAGAAAATTGGACTCAGCAAACCAACAGTGACAGACCTAATTGAAAGCACTTACATCTTTAGAGTACAGCAATGATGCAAAGATTTGCCTGTGGTTATGAGGGGAATGTGTGCACTTTGTTTCACAAAGAAACGCTGTGTATGCCATTCTCCTCAAGAGCCTGTCTTTTGTGCCTTCAGTACCTACAGGAGTGATCAGGAATGCACAGAGTTTGCATTCCTGCAGATACATTATCTGAGAGTGTGGCCCTTTGTTTGCTTTCCTTCTGTTTTGTTCTGTTAGCCCTTCATTGTAAGAGAGACCTGTTTATACATTCCATTTTTCTTGGTCTTCTTGGCACCTTGCAGTCAAACACTACTCCAGGCTGATCCCTTGGTTTACAATGCACTGGGATTACAGGCTGTAAATTTTACAAGAGACAAAAGAGTGTACTTGCCATCTAATGATTTCATTTCTTGCTTTCCAGCACCTTTTGTTATTTCAGGGTATTTTTTCCTGGTGGGAACAGACACATTCAGCTGTTGTTTTCATGCTGAAAGCCTGTGTGGAAGCACTTCCCTGCGCCTTTTTTTTTTTCCAGACATGTCTTTCAGCATGTTTCCAAAGGCTTGGAATCAGCACATTGTGTTGTGACATGTGCATACTTGACATTGCTTTGTTCTCTGACTTCCTTTTGCTTGCAATCTTTAGGAAGTTATCTTACAATTAGCAAGGAATTTTGAGTCAGTGTTATTGCAGACCCAGCATATTGTCCTCTGCCATCTGCAAAGAAGAAAGCGTGGTGGAGCAGGAGGGAAGAAAGTCATTTTAGTATTTTTAACTGGCTGAACCACGTAGGATTCAAGCTTTAGTTCACTGCATAGCAAGTGACTGCAGCTTTGACTGCAGCCAGAACAAAAAAATGTGTTACGCACTACAAACATCTATTTGATACATCCTTTTCCTGTTTTGTTCTTTTTCAGTAATTCTCTTATCAAATAGCAAAAGTGAAAAGGTATCTTTTTCCTGAGAAGTTTATATGCATTTCATTTTGTTTCCTTTTTGTATTTGCACCTTTATGTAAAGGAAGCCTGTCCATGTGTCCTGTAAATGAAGATGACATAAATAAAAAAAAAAAAACCCGCAAGTTTTGTTTTATCTCACTGGCAAATATGGTCATGTTTACCAGTCTGAAAACCACAAATTTTTATGGTGTTCTTCTTTTTCTTCTTGTATTTTAGACCATCAGGCTCCTGGAGCATGGACAAACAGCCAATGGCTTTCAAATTGCTTCCCTAAACAGATAACACAGCTCCAGAAGGAGAGAAATGGCAGTGCTTTGGGCTTGAGGGGAGACCTTGAGAGCTGTCCCAGAAAAACTTCCAAGGGAAAGACCAGTTAGACACCCTCTGGCAATACTAAAACCAGCATTAAAACGGTAAACACGCTGAAATTCTTACTGTTGTAGTACAAGAGTAAGAGTAGAAGTAAGAAACTGTGCCCAGAAGAAAGCAACCATGTGTACAGACCTATGTTGATGTAACACAGAGACCTCCTCAACAGGCAAAGGTGTCTCAGCTCCTTATTTCTGATCCAAACCTTGTAAGGCCTTGAAGAACTGCCCTGATGCACAGAGAAGTTGAGGTCTTTAAATCTCACTGGCTGCCAAAACTACACTAAATGCCTGAATCTGGAAAGGAGTGAGAGACACACCATGCAGTCAGCTGCTCACACTTCAGCAAGACAATCTGTTGACCGTGATCTAAGGCACGTATGCTAGACCTTACTCTGTATAAAAAAACACTCAGGTTTTAATGATTTGGCATTATTGCACAATAGATGTATCATTTATAATAGCACTGTCCAGGCAAATGTTTATCCATTACGGGACAGGTGGGGAAAGCACCTCCCTAGTGAATATTTTGAGTAGCTTTTCCTTTACATATTATAACATTTGGAACAAAGACTTTGGTGTAAGGAGGCCTCATCTTCCTGCTGAAGTGGAGATTTTTTTTTTCCTTTGAGTCAGTAGAAGTGTAACAAAACATCTGTTTCAGGCTTCAAGAACAGACCTGACGAAACAGAGGCTTTTACAGACAAGCACAGGATCTCAAAGCAGTCTCTGCTTTTCACTGTGCTAAGACATTTCTCCATCAACTCCTATAAAAGACAGTGCTGGAGTATGACTCCTCACTGTAGTGGAGTGTAACACAGTGAGACCCAAATAAACAGCAGCTAAACTAATAGCCAGCCTGGAGCGTGTCGGTGCAGGGCTCTGCTTGAGCTGGGAGACCAGCTCTACAATTTCCAGACAGCACTGCATAGACAATCCAGGATTTCTCAGAGACCGATCTGGTATCTGAGCACCACAGTCCTTGGCGCTGAAAAGACATGCTGGGTCCATCACAGGAAGTCCAGAATATTGAGCAATTATTCAGCCACTGAACAAGACAGAGCTATATAGATCCCAAATGGTGAAGTGTTGCTTATTTTTTTTCATTATGAGCTCTTCTGCTGAAATCTGTAATTTAGATCACTGCTTAGAAGAGCATCTGTAAAATCTGTGCAAGACTGAGAGCTTGCAACGTAACTAGGAATAAAGTCTAAAAACATGTATTTGCCGAAAAAACAGCAATAGTAATTCATATAACAATAGGAAAGATCATTCTGTAAATTCTAACATAAGAAAATCAGCAATAAGCAAATATATAATTCTTGGGAATAAAAAAGGCTTTTTTAATGTTGGAAGTTTAGGGTTTCACTTGTTTATGGCAAAAAGTCGCCACAATTCGATTTACTAACTCCGTAATCTAAAGATTACAATATACAGAGCATAAAACCAACAGGAGCAAAGAGAAAATTGTCTCTCCCTTGCAAATTTCTTCTCAGTCATTCAGTAAATGCTTTCTATTACTGGTGCTTTCCTCCAGTATAAATGGCATTGTGGGTGCTCACTCATGACATAATGTCCTGTCCTTTCCTAAGGGGAGCATAACAGATAAATCCTTATATATTACATAATTACTTCTGTAACATGTTTTCCACACACAGACATCCAAATTGATATGCTAGAACAGTGAATAACTGTACATGGGCACAGATTCAGGAGATTCCTCTAGAAACTGCTTGGTTTATTTATTTATTTATTTTTAACAGAACACATCAGAATAATCCATCATTTTTTGGCACCGCTGTCATTTATTAGCGTTATCTAAGTTGTACTGCTTTCCTTGTCACATCATAAGTTAACCTTTCCTAATCACCACCCTGGACATTTACCAGGCTTTCCCCGGGGAAGTGTTTAACTAGCGGCATGATTTTCCTGTTATTATGTGCTCCAGGGCTCTGAAAGCTCATGTGGATTCTACTCAGAGACTGTAAATAAATCCATCTGAGTCTGATGCTAGGGAACTTAATACACTAAATGGATATATGCCTACTTTAAATTAACACCATAGTCTGTAGTGCGGTAAGATCCTCAAAGAATCCCAACTTTTGCTCCATGTCCTCCCTTTTGGAAACTTAACAGAAGTGGTTTAGTCTTTCTTCTTTCTCAAACATCCATCAGTTTTCTTTCTCTGAATCCCCTTAGGCTTGGCAAAGCACCATGGCCTGCACGTGCTATGGAGAACTGTGCACTGGTGCTGTGCAATCCCTTCTTCAAATCCATGCTGGATTTAAGTGAGTTTCTCAAGCATCCACACAAGCTATCCATGAGGTTTTCCCTATCAATGCTCTCCTGTGACCTCCACAGGAGCTTGGGGAATTCTACTGAGGTCTCCTAAGTATGGAGCCAGCTGTTTAGTCCTCGCCACAGGAAGCAACAGAGTGGCAGAGATCCAGGGAAAAGAAAAACCCCTTCTGAAAGCACTACGAGGCAGCACTTAGGCTACAGACACATTACTCATGATAGACCACTATGGTTCAATTCAAAAGGCTCAAACAAGACCTTGAAGGCCAAATGAATTGGTTCAAAAAAACCAACCAAACAACTGAACAGTAATCCCTGGTTTTCACTGACAGAGATATAGACCAAGTAAAGAGTTGACAATTCAACATCTACTCTCTTGAGGAAAATTTTTCAGCCTTAACAGGGTAAGTTGCTGCCAATACAACTAAACCCAAAAATTTCTTAGACCAGGAGGGGAATCCAGCAGCAGACCAGCTGTGCTGAATTAGAGCACTCCACTTAAAACATCCCATCAATCACAGAGCAGGAGAGTGCTGACGTTATTTGTATGAAATGTAAGAGCGCTATTACTCACCTGCAATTAAAAAGAATAGTTTGATTTGGTTTCTTGCCGAGAGTTATGTGAATATTTTCCCTTTTGCCAGGTTATGAATTTTGCCAGCTTCCCTAATCCAAAGGTCGCATTCCAGGTTCTGACTAAATGGTGAACAATGACACGATACAAGTCAGGTACTTTTGGAAGGGAAATTATTCTTTTTCTGAAACCTGAATTATAAACCTTCATTTTGTCTATCCACATTCTCTGCAACAGGCTGGCTTGCAACATCATGAAAATGCAATTTTAATTGGCACACTTTTTGGCACAGTTTGACAAGCGTCCAAGATCTGCATGGAGACTCAATTATTCTATCCTCCCCGGATTTGGCCCCTCGAGGCATGGATTAAGATGAGACACTAATGGGGCAGCATGCAAAAGCTTGTATTACTGACATAGATCTCCTTCATGGATAAAAAGAAATAGGAACTTTCAAACATACAATTCTAAGTGAGAACAAAGTTACAGATAAGGAAAAGAGTCAGACAAGCATCTGAGCAATGATTGGTAATGTAATGAAAGCATCAGAGCCATCTAGAGGGGATTTTGGCTGGATTGCATCTTCCAATATTAGGAACAAGAAGTCCATGAGTCTCTGACTGCAGGTTTATACCGTCTTTGGCAAAGTGAATCATTTCACATGCATTAAATGCATGTATGCAATTAAAAAACCAAAAAGACAGAAGACAAGCAAGGGCAAGTAAAGAGAGTTATCCTGAAGAGAGAAACTCTTTGAGTAAATGCCTTTCGTTCTTCTTTTTTCCACCCAGGTTCAAATTTACAATTTTCTCCATATTCTTTTTAGTTGATATTGGGCATGCCTCATCCCATATTACTGTAATGTTCATCAGGGTAAAACTTTGTGGTGTTAAAAATAGTTCACATATTAGACAGATATCCAGGCATCCATATGTCCATCCCTTCACTTTGGCGTCTGAAGGAAAAAAATCAAGTCTGCGAGCCTGAAGGGAGCTGTATCCAGCTTCAGTGAGGTCCCTGTTTGCACTCCTGCGCATCAGGAGATCCCACACAGCACTTGTCTAAAACAGGCAAACAGAGTCTAGAAATGTAACCCATGAGATGGAAAAACCAGTCTTTTTGATATCCAGTAGAGGAAAAATAACCACACTATACTGTGTTCATCTGTTAAATTCCTATCTCGGAAAAGAAGGCAGGCTGTGTCCCTTGAGCATCTTAGCTCTATTTTCCCTTCAGCACAGGGCTGACTTCTCAAGCAGTGGAATTCCCCCAAGGCCTCATTTCTGCAGAGTTTTCCCCACGTTATAATGCAGGGCAAGGTTACTGACAGTAAGCACCAGCTCCTTTTGCTACCTCACTCTCTCCTCCCCAAGGTATTCTCAGAGACTTCCAGTCCTAATTACTAGAAACCCTTTAAATGTTTCATCCAGAGAGTTGATATTACAAAGGGACAACTAACTGAGGTCTAACAAAACATATGTATTTTGTCATGTAAATCTTTCTATAGCAGTTCCCTTCCATGTGGCTTTTTCCTACTTCCCAAACTTCTTGAGGATGTTTGAGGGCTTAGATAACACAAAGTAACCTGTCTTCTTCTAGCAGAGGGACAGAATGATTTGAAACCAGCTTATCTAAGGGTCATATCCTGCCATTGATTTTTTTTCAGTGCTCCCTATTGATTTCAGAGGTGAGTTCCACATACAGATCAATACCAGGATATGGTCTTTATTTATTAGTATACTTCTGGTCATTTCATTTTACCCTAATGCCTCAAAACACATGGAGTTAATTACAGCATTCAACGTCGCATTGGCCTTCTTGTCTTTAGCGGAGAGTTAAGCCTTCCTTTGGTCAACAGAACAATTTGGAAGGATTGTCTGGTGACTTCTGCCATTGATCCAGAAATAGATCCTGTGACACATTCTTCGGGGCAGGACTGAAGTAAAGTAGCAGAGACACATGGATAAGCACGTCCTTTGACCAGCCAGCAGCTCCACATTAGCAGCAGCATTAAATTCCCAGCAGAAGTTTCAGACAATGTTTTGACAATGAGAAATTCTCTACATTGAGTCAATGCTCTGATTCTCCTGACCCAGCCTAATGTTTTAAAGGCTTCATATACTAAAGAAATATATGTTGGGCACTCAAATGGAAATTTCCCTACTATAAATTTCTGAACTTCATCATTATCTCTCACTTATCAGGTCACGAATACAAGAATTGGAACTTTCAAGAAGTTTATTAAACATGCATTTTTTCACTTCCTGGTGCTTGGAAGAAGAAAAAAAAAGCTGAAGCTGACCTGGAAAAAGTCTGTATGTTTTCTCAAACTGCCAAGAACAGGCCTAAATTACAATACAGATTTGTTAATGGCTCTAGGTCAAGGATAAACCTTTTGGCCCCCATGTTGCAATTGGGCCCTACGGCTTTACTAGTTGGTTGCAAGTGGTGCAGTTTGTAGGTCCCAGGTTTGATACAGACTCTAAACTGCACAAGAACTGAAAAGTGCCTTTAAGGAGACTGTGCCTCTCTATTTCTCCCTCTTACCACAAAATTTTCTTCTCAGATGCAAGAATGGGAAAGAACTAGCCAAGGGATTTGCTTTTCAAGTACATACCTATATCTGTATCCAGGTATGTTTGATTTAACTGAAGAGAGCAAAGGAATAAACGAGCAAGGAAAAGAAGGCACAGAGGGAAAACAGAGCTCCAGCATTTGCTCAACTGCCTTGGAGCTTAAGGAAAATGTCAGTCCTCTATTGACTTTGCTTCTCTTGTGCTCATTTACATCACTGGAGGGTCTGGCCTGTGCTTTAAGAAAATACTGCTCCATTTCAATTGTTAAATAGTGACAAAGTCCAGGTGACCCTTGTACAGAGCCTGAGTGGTTTATGTCAAGCCTGGAGACAGTGACTCATGGAGTCACAGATGATCAGTTGATAAATGTCACTGGTATCAGAAACTTGGCCATTAACATGAGTGATGTGAGAACTAAGAGGTTAAGTAAAAGCTACCTCCATAATGAGTGTGCAATACAGAAAAGCAACATTATGACCTGGGCTTGGATTTTTGGGTTTGTTTCTCTTTTCCGCTTAAGGTGGATTTGGTTTTGTAACTTTGCTTGCAGTTAGATGCTTTGTAAGGTAGTTTGTTTGTTTTTTAATACATACATTTTTCACAAGTGGGAAAAGTCTACAACAAATATTAGAAAGAGGTTCAGATGAACCAGCGAGTCCACTTNTTTTGCAACAATAAAATCTGTTTGCAGCAAACTGCTGGGTTTAATGTGACTCGGGAGCTGTTTTTAACATGTTTCTAGGAAAGGGTAAACTGTGTCAGTACATGCATTACAAGCAGTGAGTTCCCTTATCTACACTCAAACATAAGACCAAGGACTTTGGTGAAGCAGAGCCCTCACAAAATCTTCCAAAGTTTTATTGCTTAAATGTATGAGCACACACCACCTTAGATAACCACATTGAGCAGCCTTCTTAGGTGCAATTGAAGAATTCAGTGTTGTTCAAGTCATTGCATCCCAGTAGCATCTCAATTTAAGTAAAGACACTTTTCTAATCTTCAGCAATTTAATGTAAAAAAAATCCAGTTTAGAAAAACTCTGGGAAGCTTTGGCTGCCAACATGCAAAATCTCACAAACTCATGTTAAAGTAGAAGCTGTTGGTGATAGTTCCTTATGAAGCATATGTTTGTAAAGTATGTATGACTGTAGTGCACCATGCATTTACTGTCATATTTCTTTTCTCCATCATCTTATTTCATTCGGAAAAAAGAAAAAGACGTTTAGGCCATTTACATTACAGATGTATTTGCAAGAACACAATTCAGTCATCAAAGGATTTCAGTAAATTAAGAGAAAGGGGTAAACACCCTTGGTGGCCTGTAGAAACTTAGGCATAACAGAGAATGCCAATTTCAAGTCTGAGTATTTAATGTACATCACAGTAGTAAACCTATCCCATTCTCTTTCAAGAGGAGAGTCTAAAGTACAATTGTTCACATATTCAGCAACAGATAATATGAACCAATAACGCATAAAAAATGTTTTGCAGAAATAAATCCTCTTATATATTTCAAATTAAGTTAGTATTTACCCACAAATACAGGGAAAGGAAGAAGGGTTTCCTCCTCAGTTTTCCTGTTCAAAATTATTTCCATTTAATTATCATCCAGTGGGAAACACAAAAGAAATCAAAATCAGAAAGAAACATCCTCCAGGGTTATTTTCTCAACCTCTTCAATAAAACCTTATTTTGATGCAATTTCTAGCCACTTGGGGAATTTGGAGGTTTTGCTTGTCTCTGATGTGGAAATGAGCAAGAAAATCTTTAAATGACTGCTTGGAGATTATTTTATTCTGTGACACCCATCCTAATTCTTATCGTCCTCAGCACTTAAAAGCAGATTTATTTACTCATCCCTTCCCACCGGCAGCCACGCTGGACTCAAAGAGTGCACCTGGCAGGTCCCTAGAGTTGCAAATTTTCTTCATCTTTTAGTCCCCACACTCTTCCTGGCCCCACAACACACATCTTGCAAGGTCTGATGCCCCCAACATGATCCTCCCCTTTCACCTCTCCCATGCCAGCTTTGCTCTGCTGTCAAAACTGCTAAAAGCTTAGTTATTAACTCATCCATTGGAATAGACCCTCAAAACTTGACTGTACCAGCCCTGAGCAACCTGGTCTAGTTGGACCTGGTCTGAGCAGGGAGATTGCACTCCTTCTCTGGAGGTCCTTGGCATCCCAAGATAACCACTGCCTACATTACCTGATGAGTGAATTCTTTTACTTCTTTAAGCACAGGAATAATCTCATTGTAACCACCAAATATTTCAAGAACAATACCAAAGACAAGCAGCCAGGAATGTTATGTGTGTTTTCACTTTCATCAAGGACAACAAGACCCAAAAAAAAGTAAAACCCGACAAGAGAAGGCAGGTATCTTTCAAGAAGCTCTGCTACAGGTGATCTAGAAGGTCTCTTTACCTTCTGCAGACACTGGAATAGTGGCTGCTGAATGATGTCTGATGAATAACATATATGCTGGCAGATGTTCTAAATAAAGTGCCAAAGGATGATTCCCAGAAATACTGTGCAAAACTGCCGGGGATAATTGTTATCTGATAAGTTACTGCACATTGCCAATTAGCTGCATTTGAGACACAGAATCCGTTGGATTTCCTATCTGCAAACTCCAGAGGATTCTGTAATTGATAGTCTGAATGCATCATTGATCAAAATTACGATCTGTCAAGAATAAATGCACTGAAACAACTAGTTAATGGGGGAAAATAGTATTTCAGACAATAAAATTCTCATAGAATAATTAAAGGAATTAAATATTTTGCTTGGACTTCAAAAAGAGATAGAAGCAAAAGTTTTATCCCAAAATGTAAAATTGCCTATGCAAATAAATTTGCCATCAAAAAATAGGAATTGCTAAGAAAGAGAAGTACTTTCTGCCTCATTTATGCCATTATAAGCTGAAAATGCAGACTTCTTTTTTCTTTTTTGATAGCAATGATATTTATATCAGCCAAAGCTTCAAGAAAAGGTATTTAATATCCTCCTCAGAATGTGCTCTTAGACTTCAGTATAAAGTTCATTACATCCTACTATTAAGAAAGAAAACTATAAAAATGTTCACATTTTAGTGACGGAGGGCAAGATAGTAAAATTTCACTGTCTTTGAACACATTCTAAAGTTGTTCATGTCAAGCGGTTTTGGCTTTTGTTTCTGGAATATTTTTGCCTGAATATGAATTCCTTTCAGGGCCAGCACTAATTTATATCACTTTGAATAAGGTATATCAGGAATCTCAGGGTATGGGAGGAACAAGTGGGGCAGAACTGTTTCTTTACCATGACCTTCTCCCAGTTATTCATGTTCATCTTCTCATGTCAAATTCAGAGAGAACAACTGCAACTGTCATAAGAGACACAGATGAGAAAATGCCTGCCTGAGCTTTCTCCCATCGAAGCACTTATTTCTACAATATACAACTGTAAGGAAATGAAAAGACACATTCCACATCTAGAAATTTTAGTAGACCAAAGGAGAGGCTGAGGGCATGTCTTACCAACACTTCACCCCCATCACTGACCTGAAAACAAAAGTGCTGGATTTCCATCTTGGATTTCTTGAGAAGTCTGGGTCTATTTGGTGACATGATGATCTCAGAAATGATACAACAAGGTAGCATATATAGCAGAAAAAAAAAGCCAATACACAAATCTTGCAACATTTTCAAGCAAAATACAGGATTGCAAGATTACAACCTGGAATCTGTAGAATGCAATCTGTCCATTTTAAGTCATCTACCAACACACCACTCCTGTAAAGCAGGCAGAACGTATCATGATGGTTAGCAAAAATTTAAATGGTATAGCACACTTAGATGAAACCAGAATTGTCTCATTCATGTCAGATAAGAAAAGCAGAGCAGCAAAGGAGAGGGTCCATATGAGGAGAAGAGCAAAGTAGTATATTTGAAAGAATATGTAGGATCTGTCAAAAGGGCAGGCTAGAAACTGTTTTTAAGTGTAGCTTTACATAGCTGTACAAAATCCACCTTCTTTACAAGGAAACAAACAAAAGTAGAAGAAATAAAACAACATAAATGTTCATATTGTCATTTGTGCTGCCTGTTTGGCTCCTAATAAATGACCTGACCCGTGTGCAACAGCAGAGCATTCACTAGTTTGAAAGTCCTGAAACTTCTCCAGAGGCTGTTTTGTTTATTTCTGTTGGCCTCAAATCTACTTAACAGGGCACTGTGATAAACACCACTTTCCTTAAAGCTGTCCTGATGGCCAAGAGAGTTAGTGCCAGGTGCTCTGCAAATGTAGTAAATAACTGTCTGTCTTATGCACTTAAGAAGCAGAGCTCACGTTCTGTGCAAGCCTGCCTGCCATGTTTTCCCAACATAACTGCTGTTTGCTGCTCTTATTTTGTTGCTTTGTTTTGCTAGGTATTAAATATAACCAGTGGTTTAATAAAATCCTAAACATTTGGTATGATGCTCAACTGGACAGCAAAAAAGGACATGAAATTACTCAAAGCCCCAGAATAGTGGAGCTCCTCTTCAAGAGGATCACGAGGGCTTGAAGTTTTAAAGATCTGATCTTCAACAGAACCATCATGCTGGAGTTAAGGTTAGGGATGGGTTTAAAGTCAAAATATGCCAGGGTAGACTGGTCAACATAAATAACAACAGGCATGACATGAACTGTGGGTTCTGACCCAGCTAACATGGATACATGAGGATTTTTTTTCTTGGGGTGAGAGAAGTATAGTGGAAAACATACTAAATTCTTTGGGATTTGTAGATAATAAAAACAATCGGCTAACATACATTTACTGGGATTTGTCATAGAGCAAAAGGTGAAAACACAGATCCAGAAAAAGTGTCTAAAACAGCTCGAAGCTCATTGTTGGTGTCCATATGGAACAGATACCTGGAAAAGTTCAGATTCCAACTGAGGCTTCCCTGTGAATGAGGTGGCTGCTCTGCTGAGGACAGTCACAGACAGTGAGTGAGGCCAGCTAGTTTGTACCACTGCTCAGCATCATATCTGGGACGAGCGGCACTGACAGTCTCCTGCTCTGGGTTACACTCTCCACAGCACCAGATTTCCATCCTCCTGGATCAAATCCACAGCACCTGACCTCGATTTAGGTCCTCCTGTGATGGCAGCCTATATTATCTTCTTTTTTATTTTCAACTAAGCATGTATGTGAAAGCTTCTGTAAGAGAGGATGTTAATGACAGACTGATTAAGAGTCCCTTTTTAGTCAACACAAGGATTGGTACGGGAAGGCAAATCTTATTTCATCCAGACACCCTATTTGAAGAAACAGTTGAATAAAATCAATAAAGAATTGATCTAAAGTTTACATGAGATTCAAACACTATCATAAATCTGGTTTTGAAAGTATTGATTTGTCAGTGATAGATTTTTTTTCCTAATCCACCTCATCAATTTAAAGAAGATCTTTCAAACCAAATGAGGACTTACATGTTGCAAACATTCAGCTTGACCGAAAATGTGTGTTACAAAACATCCTCTTTCTCAGTAAGCAGATAATGACCCGGTCAGAGAAAATACTGGCAGCAATTTTCAAAGGACTCTTAAAGACACTTAGGTTATGTCTAAGTGACCTCCGTGATTCAGAGGACTCTGTGACCCCAGAGTGACTCTGAAAAACATTTTTGCAAGTTGGAATGAGATTTTCTGTGCATCTCCCCTGAACAAGCATCCAAACTGGAACAACGGAGTGAACTCAAGACTGTGGGCTGGCCAGGCATCTTTACAGTAGCCACACATCACATGGGGGACTGGATGGGTGGTGCTGGCAGGGCAGTGGTGACACCCCAGTGAAGGACACAGGCCGACCAGGGCATCAGACAGAGAGATGGTGGCCTTTTGTTGAGACACACCCCCATGCCTGTCCAAAATGGTCACCCAGCTGAATGGAAACTTGGCTCCGAGGGGTCTGGTGTTTCCACATATCCAACACCCACACCCACCCACAGAGGGGACTGCCTCCTTGGGGGAAGCCACCACAGCTATCTGCTGTTTGGGGCATCAGTCAGATTCTCACCCTCATGGGAGAGCTCCTGACCTGGGCTCTCCCTACACCCACCACAGCTTTTGTCCCTTAGGAAATTGGACATTACTAATATTTATAATCTGGATAATGCTAATCAATGAGACAGAGCGCGGAGCAACTGTTTTAACTTTCTTGTATGTGAGGTGGAACTACTGTAGTTGTGAGTTACTGATCAGCCTCTACAGTGAACTCTATATTTTCCCTTGCAGGCATTTAGCACAAAGTGAGTTCATGTTTTTTAGAAGACACAGAGATGACTGCCCATCAAAAAATAATAGTCGGCATGGGAAAAGAATGGCTGTCCCCTTTTGGTTAGAGACAAACCTCACTTCAAGTGGAAAAAAAGACTGTCACAGTTTAATAGCTTTAGTGCCATAATAAACCAAAGTCACATTCCAGCACTGTCTGCAGCACCTGGTAAAAGCCAGCACCCCCATCCACCAGGGTAGACCCTGCCTCTATATAAAAAAAAGCTAAATCACCTTAGAGGAAGGATTTTACTGTCCTCCTGCAAAATGAGCTTTATGAGCCATTTGTTCAATTCAATCCCATGTCTCGTCAAGAGCACTGGCAGTATACTGCACTTGTCAGCATTTGTTCTCACGCTCTATTCACTTGTATATTTTTATACATTGACAGCTTCTATCACCAAATTTAATTACTTGTTTTAGACAAAGAAATAATTGACTACGGAGATCTTCTTTTATTTTCAGTAACCCTAACAAACCAATTTCTCAGCAAACCCTCAGACAATTGAAAAGCATGTTCATTTTCTGTAGAACAGATGTGATGCAGAACTTATCCACACAGCACCAGGTCAGGTGCATAAGGATGAGACACAGAGGTTACTCACTTTCTTATAAGTTAAGAATTGTTTTTGTCTTAGACCCACTCGTGTCACTGCCTTCAATGAAAACGCATCTTCTGCAAAGGATTTTATGGTGAACAAATTTCTCTGTGAGCCTGAATCACACCTTATAAATAGTCTGTTCCTTTGAAACATTTTTTTCTGCTTCCATTGCATCCACAAAGAATGCATCTGAGGCTTGGTGAGACTAGTTTCCAACTTTATAACAAACACTTCTAATATTCCTTGTCTTCCTGTTACCATGTTTTCCTCTTGAGACTTACACAAGCAGTGCAGACCCTGGGAATATTCGTGTATTTGCATCAGAACAAAGTCACCTTTGGATATGCAAGTCTCAAGAGTCAATGACATCCCACAAAATAAATGTACAGAGTGTAGATTACAGTTATTAAGATTACTGGTTATGAAATGGAAGATGCAGATTCCACCACCAGCAGGGAATCCAGTACCTGAAGGAATGGAAACTCTTGTACTAGGTGTAATTAGGCAAAACATACCCCATAGGATTGACTCAAGATTTTGAAATCACTAAAATCAGAACAATTCATGTTCTTTTAGAAATGTATTCCCACAGTGGCACAAATGACTAGCACTGAAGTGTCACAGATCATGACAGAAGATGTCTGAGTAGTCTCTTCCCCTATTTAGATGTATAGGCCATGTCCTCAAATGCAGACTTTTAGGAGCAGTTTTTGAAGGCACTAAGGAGAATTTCCCAAGGGGAATGCATACAGGTCTACTTATTTTCAACAAAACCTTTCCTCTTTAGGGCGGGAAACAGATAAAATGCTTGCAAAGACAGTTTTGTAAGAAAAGCATTTCTGTCGCCTGTGCGTGTTCCCAGCCGGTGAAACACACCTTGGAGCAGGTCTCTACTAGACACAGGGGTGGAACTAAGTTTGGCAAAGCAAAGATTTGATTCCAGAAACAAAGAACGTCCTGTGAATAACTGATCTACCACAAAAGAAACGGAAATGGAAGGGGAGGGACCTTCTTCAGGCTTTGTTGTAATGCTAATTTACAAGATTAACTCACCAAAAAAGGAAACAAGTCTGTTCTGTGGTAGAACTTCAGTAGAGCGGAGAGTTTAAAATACAGTAACTACACAGATTGGCGTGCAGTGTTTTTATATGTCACTCACTGGGTCATGAAAAAAACCCCACACTGAAAAACCCATTAAGCCAGAAGTCAATTTAATACCACTGTAGATCATATCTTTTGGCTGACCACATTATGCCACCTGAGGTGGACAAAAATCTGGTTTGCACCAGGTTATTTTTACCACTCACACCGGCAGTGATTTAGATCTCAGCTGTCTCACCTGTATTACGTGTCCACAGAAACACGAACACGAGCTGAATCCCCCCAGTGCTGCTGCAAACAGCTGGTTCTCAACCGAGCAGAAGGACAACCTGTACCTGATCTGAAAAGAACCCTTCCAGTCCCCAGGCACTAAACAACACCTAGAAGATGGACCCGGTAGGTGACAATAATTTGCTTCCACAGCGTGATGTTGCCATGTGAAGCACACCACACAGGTAAGACAGGCCACAACCCTTCCCTGGGGACTTCCTCACTGGAGCAGCTACACGCTACCCACAACCTTTGCACTGTTCCCCAGAGCTCAAGTCTGTCACCTACATGTCACCTCATGGCTTATCACACCACCTGGCACAGCCTCCTAAGTCACCACTCCCTTGAAACTTGCGGCAACCTCCAAAGTGAACATATGTTGCTCACCTGACCTCTTATTTGATTGTTGGAAATGCAGGGGGCAATGTAAGATGGAGCTTCAAATATCTAATAAAGACATAACTAGCACTAGAGCTACAGTATACAATAAATACATTTTGATTCACAACTTTTACAGCAACAATTCAGGACGTTGCATAGAATGCTAATCGTTTATTAGCGGGAATTCTATTAAATTGGTGATAGAAACGTAGCTTGTAAAAAAATAGGGACAAAGAGAAAGAAATTCTCTTTCAAAATCTGAATTGAGGTAAGAGAAAACTATTTTGCAATTTATTTTGGCTATAAATATATAATTACCTGATAGAAAGGAAGCATATGCATTCTGTTTTGTTTTCATAAATATGTAGCTCTTTAGCAAAGAAGGGAACAGTTATAGTTAGCCAAAAAAACAGCCTGACTTTAAGCCTTTCTATTTAACCCAAACACATGAGCTGAACTCCTTAAAACAGTTCCTGTAAGTTTCAAGACAATAAAATGTACTGGTTTATCTTTTAAAATTTTTAAATCTAAGATCCGAATCCAGCCTGAACCCTTCCAAAGTAGTACAGAAACCTGAAGACTGGCCTTGGTGGTGGGTGATCACCATGTGCTTCCAAAACCTTGTGGTTAATAAGCACAGTATATGAAAATCTTTTTTATTTTCTGTTTTGTATAAGTTTTAGGGACAATTTTCATTGGGACTCTGCAGATCTATTAGAAAGTCTCTGGCCACACAATTGTCTCCAAATCACCATGAAATGTCATCAGACACCTGTTCAGAGAGTGTGCTCTTATTCCATCTGTGCCTCTCCACCACAACGTATCTCCTTCATTCCCTGCCCATGCATTAAAGCTCCCCAGGTCTCCAAGTACTTAAGTCTATTTGACCTAAATAAATAACCAATTTTGCCACTCCATTCAGTAAAGACGACAGAACCCAACCCAAAGAGGCTCAGCCATGCAGATCACAAATGGACAACTGAGCTTTGCTGGAAAGGATCTCTGAAAGCTCCCTCTAAATTTACCCTGTTCTCCACCTTCAAGCAATTAATGACTGAGTAATGTATTGTTACCCTCATTTTTTTCCTTGCAAATAAAGCCTATTATGAACAGAGGTTGTGCTGCTCAGCACAGGATGGTTTGGATTGGAAGGAATCTTAAAGATCAACCCCCTGCCATGGGCAGGCACACTCTCCATCAAACCAGGTTGCTCCAAGTCCTGTTCGACCTGGCCTTGTTACAGACCATCTGATTTGCTCTGCACTCCTCCAGTGTCTGAGTTCTGTATCACAAAGCAAATCCCATTCACACCACAGCCAGTTGCCATAGAGTATCTGAAGTCACTAAATTTTTTTTCCCAATGGAGTTACAGAAATGGATGCAAAATCCCAGCCCTTCCATCTGCTCTCTGCTCTGAACACCAGTTTTGCTGAAGGACTGAGAATTTCAGCAATAGTATTTTTCCTCCTCACTAATACCTTTAAGCCCTAATTTAAACTCTGTAAAACAAGCCAGGCTTCATGGAGCAGCAAAGTGTTCTTTACTCATTTGTATAACAAAATAGACTCATGAATAATTATATTAATTATAATGAAAATCCTACGCACTATTAATTTGAGATAGGAAATACAGCAGTAAAAGAAGATAATATCTCCTACTGTAATTCCTTTCCCTGAGGACTTTGCTGCTGTAGGCCCACAGAAATAAATGACAGGCAATGCAGTTACACCCTCTTTTATTTTGCTACACAGCATTCACTTTGCAAATGTTTCGTTTTTTCCTTACCTCTGCTAATTCTGACTTTTTTTCTCCAAAACCAATAAAAATGTTTTCTTACTGGTACGTACAGTTTGTTACAGAGGCATAGAATTATGAAATTGCACAACAGAGCAAAATCAATGTAGATTCATCTCCTCTGATCCCAAATCTTCTATCATAAAGTCTTCCTTTCTTCTGGGTGCTCATGGTCATGTAAGTACAACCTGAATTTGCCCCATGACCATTTTCCAGTCTTATTTTTGCCACTGCTTCACCAAACAGACTTGCCATAACAACATTTCTTCAACAGAAAGAATTTAGGATGTCTTGTGAAAAAGTCTAAGGTCTTCCTCATGTAAACTATCCTGAAAATCCTGGGGAAACCCTAACCTTTATCAAAATCGATGGTATCTTTGCCATGCACTTCAACACCATCAGGATTAAGACCCCTCTTGATTTATGATGATGAGGTGTTGTTTTGATGATAATAATTCCTGAGAGGAGGTTTAGATAAGTAGCCAATCAAAATCATACATCAGCCCAGCCTCAGTCATGACTTTTCCCTAATTTGCATAAAATTACTCAAGATTTGAGTTTCTGCAGAGAAAATAAATCAGGTAAGTTTGACTTAGTTTTAGGTTTCACTGGAAAAGTTACACTCAACTTTGGTATGTCACTGTTTGCTTAAAAAACATTCTTTCTGAATTCCACCACACTTCTTTTTCTCCTCTGAAGAGTTTTAGGTCATTCTTGCTTGAAATGAGCGGATTTCATCAAGCTGTAGATCTGCTTTGATGGTCTGGAGTGTATTTTACTGGGTCATGGATTTGCCGCCTATAACATTTGCTTAAGGAGCATGTCATCACATCTCAAACAAAAACAGCACTGTCATTTGAGTACTTTTATCAGGCTTTGCTGTCCTGCTATGCGATGAACCACAAAACTTGCTATGTACACTTTTAAATTATTACTTTACTGGGACAAATGAATGACATTAAATTTGTATTTTGGGCTGCTTTGCTCATCTTTTGGCCACTAAAACAGTGAAGTTTTAGGCTGTGCTGGCTGGTGGGTAGAGTTTGGTTGTCAAGTTTCTTTTGCCTCATATATGTTTGAGTGTGTGGTTTGGAGTTTGAGTAGCAGGTTTTTTAGTTTGCTTGTTTGGCTCTTGTGCTGTGAGCTGTTGGATCCCGACTCAGTCGCAGTTCTGCCATCACAAGAAGATGTGAGATCCACAGCATCATGGATGGTGTAAAGGTGGCAAATAAACAAGTGGCAGACAAAACCAGAAAATCTTTAGATTGTGTCCAAAACACATACGAGTGTCTCTAAAAGCTCAGAAACAATCTATTCAGAGCACTACGCCACTCCATTCCAGAGCTGCTTGTACTTGTCAATATATCTACTAGTCTCCTGCCCTAAGAATATTCTGAGAAACCAGCACAATAAATAATCAGGGTTTATTCTGGCTATAACAGCACCAACTTTTACTTATACAAAAGTTAGAGGGAGGGCATCTCCCCTTTTAGTGCGGATGAATTATTTAAAAGGGAGGAGGGGAGAGATAGGATCATAACCAAAGTACGTGCCTTATCAAAATTGTCAGGGCTTTTACATTCCATTTCCTTGTGATAAGGCTCTTATGCTAAGCTGGTATTCGGAAGTGAGCCCAAAGGGCTGACTGATAAGTTTACATAAGGAAGGAAATAATCAATTTAGGGCTGTTACTGAATGAGTTCTTATCATGTTCATTTCCTCACTATTGCTTCTCAAGCTAAATATTACATGTTTAGCAGCAACTTCAAAAGACTGAACATTCTAGCCTCCACATTTTCTAAAGGAAAACTCTTTCAATAGCATGAAGCATTTGCTTGCACCACAATAAGAGTACAATTCATGCACTGACAAACTTGAATTTTAAGACACTGATATTTACGTTGAAGGAAGCAATACATTCTTGTAGAAAGACTACATTTTTTTCCAGCCTGCTATTTAATATGTCAAGCACAGAAGAGAGATTTTAAAAGGTACTAATAAGTAGTGCACTGATTTCCCCTCTGTGGATTTTTTTCTCCATTTCCTGTAATGTGCTTTGTTTAACTACAGTAGCCCACTTTTTCTCCAAGAAATATGAGATTTTTTTAAGACCTTGGTGACAACAGCAAGATTTGTGGGTGCATGTGACTTGTCATGCTAAAATTTAAAAATGTGGCTCTTATTTTGAGTCTGCATTAAACCATAAAAAATGTACAATTTGTCTGGTAAGGGACTGACTGTAGCCCCCTTGTCTACAGTAGCTTTGCAGGGCTCCTGAGAGTTTCATTGAGAGCAGAATCATCCCCATGAGATCAAAATGGAATTACTGGGAGAGAGTGGGGAGGGAGAGTCCCAACTGAAAAAAAACCCCATGGTAGTAGATTTGAATTGGTTGTCATGAATTGGTACTCCAATGCAAACCAGCCACAGATTTAATACAGTACAGCTTTCATATGAACTGTTACATGAGGTCAATATTTATTTCTCCACACCTGACCTGGCTCATACCTTGGTCACAGTCAGTACTGAGGAGGATTTGCTCTAGTCTTAACTGGGATGTTTATTTTTCCACAAACACAGATTACATTTGTATCCTAACATGGATTGCGTCCATCAATAAGCAAAACCACTGAGATATTGTAACACTGCCATTGCTATGAAGCATTCTTCCATTGATATCTAACTGCTATAGCAAGTGCTGTGGAGTGCACTAGTTGTGGCCAATTCCCTCTCCCAACAAATTTGACAACGGAGTCAGTAATAAATGCAGCAAGAAACTAGGGAGAGTGTTCCATGAGTACCTGCCCTCTGATCTCCTAAAGGACACAATGTTAAAAGATGACTTCTCAGAATATAATCAGAACTTTCCTACTCATTAGGCCTCTTTGTTGGTGGAGTACTGGAGTGCTTTCCATCTGAGGTCATGCTCAGACCTCAATATACAGCAAAAGAGAAACTCTGTCGGGTTCATCCATTCCACTGTGAGCAGCCTCCTTCCCAAAGCTGCCCTTACAACAGTTGCCTTGCTCAAGTTTCAGCACTGTTGGATCCAGGTATTTCTTTCTAGCACATCTTTAATTTACAAAACTAGATTTATTTATGGAGCAGACCACTTCCTTTCTGGAAAGGTTATATACTTTTCATCACCTATAATGAATATATAGTTTAATGAATTCATCAAGAGCCTGATGGAAAGACCTTGAAATGAAGGGGACTATGTTCAACAGTTTGCTGCCTCAAGAAAATACAGAACACTCATCTCGGATTTTATATAACACAAAGGATGATGCATTTGCATTTAACACCCAATTTTTAACAAGAAATTTAATGCTGCTCTCCCTGGGCCCCATGATGTGTGCAGCCTCAGCTAGGCTTTGATCCAAAACCCTTGACCTAACTCTTCGAGGTACAAACACTGCAGCGCAGGAATTGTTTGCTATGGATGCTTTCTAAACTGTTTCCCAGAGAACATTCAAATAAAACAGGCATTGTACATCAGTAGGCAGCCCTATACTTCTGTAGGAAAGCTGACATTCATTTACTGAGAGGGCAGCAAAGTTGTCCAAGGATCATCAGGTGCTAAAGAGATGGGCAAGGCTTCCTGCTGCCCAGCACATCCAGTAAGATGAGAAGATCACTGAAACAATGCAGTAATGAGTAACCAACTGTTTTGAGTGAGACTTTCCATGGTGCTGTATGTACATTTTATAAATCATTGACAGGTTTGTTATGCAAGTGGTTCCTGGTACCTTGTAAACAGAGCTTCTCCATGCTCTGTTGATCTTTCCACTGCAATTTATTGCAGGTCTAATAGCTGCTTAAATAATTTTTGACATGGAAGAGCATAGGCTGGATCTAAAAGCGTAAACCAGAACCCTTAGGCTTAACTGCTAAATCCAGACACCTACCACTGAGCTCGAAGCATCTGCTTCACATGATCAGTGTAGCATGCTCAGAGCCTCCACAGCAAGTTTATTCTATTAAGTCTGAGTATCTGACTCTCATTTCCAAAATCTTAATTTAGGGAATCAAAACTGGAAATTCTGGGATGCTCCAAAGAGAAGTGAAGCTTTGGAGTGAGTAAAATTTGTGTTAATTCACTGGATGAGAGTGCTGGTTCTGCAGAGTGACAAGAGCTCTGCATGGCCCAGCATGGCCAGGTAGTCACATCCCTCCAGCAGGTGACCACCGTGTGAGATATCAGCACTGTCTGCCTACAGAATCTCCTGGAAAACACAGAAACTAACTCTTAGGGACTCCAAACTTACCATTACTGTCTTCTCTGAGCTGTTCAAGGCAAGATACAAGGAGAACTTTTACAGGAACTCTGTGGCTTTTGGTAACAGCTGTCCTCTTGGAAAAGGAAGCACGGAAATGTTGAGCACCTAGAAAACAAAGGAAAAAGATATCCCATTACATGCAAGCAAAAATTAAATTTTTTAGTGCAATGAAGCAAAGGTTCTTTGCTAAACTAATCTGTGAAGCACATAGAGGAGTTTTACCTTGTAGTGATGGGAAGTGCTCAGTGTTGGTTTGATTACCTCCCCAAGTTGTAAGGGATAAGCACAGCAAAGTGTAATCTAAATGTTCACAAATAGCACTATGCATGTGGAAAAATTCATTATTTGTGTTCAAATGTGTAATTTCCATCTTACAGGGAAGTCTTAGATAGGCTGCTTAACCTCTTGGATTCAGTTTGCCTGCACAGACAGTAATACTCACTTTCCTCAGGAGGACATGTTTGCATTATTTTTTGCTACCATTAATCACAATTACTAAATCAGATAATTGTCACATCAGTAACATGAGTTTATGTCATCTGGTTACTCGTAAAGTGGATTGGCTATTTTTTCTTGCTTTCTATGATAGTGAGAAATCTAAATACCCACATACTCTGGGCTGACAACACCAAGTGCTGTGTACACTGGCAGTCACAAGAAACAGAAAGTTTAGTCAGATGGCAATAGATTTCAGTAAAATACTCTGGATTTACACCAAGAGGAATGAGACCGGACTGAATTTTTATTAAATTCACCTGTGTTTGTGATCACAGGCTTACAAGCCTACTACCAAAATTTGACCTAAAAGACGTCAGTACTAGTGCCAAAAATTTCATTCTGGCCAAAACAAATATTTGACCTTCAGTAAATAAATTTGCACTTTCCTGCTTAAGACTAATGTTGCTGAATTACAGCTAAAAAGCTCAGGAGCCCTCTGCTTCCAATATAAGCTACTAATGAACATAAGGGACATTCTGCACCACGGTCCAAGAGCCAGCAGGATCTTCCAGTGAGAGTCTAGGAACTCCACAGAAGAATGATGTAATGGAAAAAACATGACCAAATGCAATCCCCACTAGAAATGTTCCTTATATCTGTCTTTTTCAAGGGACATTTTTACTGGTGTAACATTAGCTAATTCTTGGAGATCTCAAGTCTGCCCACAGAAGTATTAACAAGAGGGTTTTAGAAAAATATGACACATAGCATAGCACAAGGCTCTCCATAAAACTGTGAATGATAGCCTCTCTTTTTTTCCTTTTTTTAAATTATTATTCATTTCTTGGAAAAACCAGGGCACTTCATTTTCATCAGGGGTTTGCTCTGGTGCCCTTTAGCTTAATATAATACACAAAAACACAGGAAGCAAAGCACAGATATAGATGGTAAACTAGGACTTTTTTTTTTTTGCTTTGCTGTAAAACTGATATGCCCACAGAAAATCAATACTGAAACCTCACTCTGAAAAACTCCCAGGCCTGCCAGACCAATATTTTATTCAGGAGGAAGCTGTGCAGCCTGAAGAACTAAATCAGGCAGCTACCAGCACAATTCAGGTCACTGCAGCCACACTTGCCAGTCCCCGTCCAGGCTCCCTCCATCAAGGAGCATCACCACAGCTGCAGAAGGCAGTTGTGTGCATCCCTTGTGGTGTGGCAGGAAATTGGTCCCAGCATGGTGCACATTTCTCCTTGTTGTTATCGCTATTTTCATTCACAGAAACAATTTAATAACCAACAAAGGAAGAAACTGCCATAAGCATCCGGATGTTTTGTCTAAGATCCTGGCTCCAAGCCTTGAATTTCTGTCATTAGGTGATATGATAACATTAGCAAATAATAATGATAATACTGAGATGATAAACAATATCAGAAGATAAAAAGAACACAATGTAAGCACCCTTTGACTGTTATTTTGTCTTTTTCTCACTTGTATTATGGCACAGCTCTGATTATCAGCTTTCCTGTATGAGTCACATCACAAATTATATCATTTATCCTTTCAGAGGGTTTAAAGGATATCATAAACCATGGAGAGCAAAGCTTGCCTTGCACCCTTAATGCAATCTAAAGTGCCTGGTGGTGTAATTGCCTGCCTGTTGACTGCTCTGCTTCTGGGGCATTTAAAGCAAAGAAAAACAATATGTCTGACTGCAATTTTTTGCTCCATTTATACTCATTTTTTCATATGTCTAAACCTGATCCTTTCTGTCACTTTCTCTTGCCAACCTTTCCACTGCCTCCTTGTCCATCCTTTTCCCAACCTCCTTCCTTTATCCTCAATCTCCAGTGTTAAGTGAATCCTTTCTTTTTCCTAAGCCTGAGACTGAAATCGTGCCCACATAACCTTTTACAAATTATTTGGGCCCTTTTAAGGAGGTGGGGTATTCCACAGCTTTCAACCAACAGTCATAAAGTCATCAAGTGCACCCAAGACTACGCTGGGCACAGTGTCCAAGTCAATGTGGAGCCATCCAGCAGAGCCCAAGCAGATCCCTCCCATCTGGTCCACAGATTTGTATCCCAAAAACATCTGGGAAATGCCATATAACCTTCATCTGAACCTAATAATTTATCAACTTTTTATTGCATCGACTTCATTAATATCATTAATAAATTTTATATTTTTATGTTCAATGATTTGGAAACAGTCATCATTCGAATTTTTCCAATTATCTCTTTTTTTGTAAAAATTTTGTGTTGATAAGGCAGAAGATAGAACTGGCTTCAGTGTATCATCCGGGCAGAATAGAACGAATTTGTTGTAAGGAAACCAGGTTATAAAAAGTTCTTTTCAGAATGACACACACAGTTTCTATGCATTACACTTCCAGCTTACACCACATGGAGTTTTTTAATTTCTACTTGTGCAAAATTTGTGTGTGCAAACTGCCACTGTTCGATGCTTTATGCACCCAATTCTTTACAGATTTTTCTCTGAAAAATCGCATTTTGCAGCTGTTGCAAAATTATCAAATAACACTGCATGACACACCAGAGTGGGTGAAAACCTGTTTTCCAAAATGTGGACTAAATCTACATTGTTCAGTCCTGACATATAATGTGTCGAAAGTCATAAAAATAATCCAATAACAATCTCATTTAACAAGACTCTCCTATGATTAGCTGCTACCAAAAAACAGGGGTTTAAATATTTTAAAAACTAAGACAGTATTAATGAGTTGTGCTGCTTCATGAAATTCAGTTTGAAATTCAGTGCCTATCCATGCCATATTTTAGAAACATTTTCCCACCCTTTCTGAATGATGAAAGTAGTGGCCACATAAAGAAGTGCTCTTCTCTAACACTTCACACACTGCAGGTTATGGCATGATCTTTACTTCCACTATTTATTCTTTATTCTGTAAATAACAGATAATTATACATTATATAAAATTATAATCATTGTTAATTTGCCATTTTCAAAGAGCTACCCGCAAAACAGAGAAATGTATCGGGTATTACACAACTTCTTTTTAAAAATATGATCTCTACAACTAACAATAAAGGAAAAAGTTCATTTTTCTGCTTAAAAATATGCAAAACCACAACATCTGTTCTGGGATTGTCACACACAAGTCTTTGGCCTGTGGATTACATCAGGACGGCCCGAGGAGTTTAGACCTTATTTAACTGTTATGACTGGAAAGAACAGGAGCAGGAAAGCAGGGAAGTGAATCTCGCTGCTGCATCCTATGACCAAAGGATTTTGTTGCTCTCAGCTCCCACGTTGTACCCCACAGAGCGCCTCAAGAAATGCATTTTCAAGTTTGCACTTGGAACAGCGCTAAAGGTGGAGACCTCCAAGCTCTGCGAGGCACTAAGAGCCAAGCACCCCTTACCAGTTCTAATGAGTGATGGAAAACTTAGAACAGGGTCACGATTTCTGGTCATGATTTTTCAGGTATTTGAAGGCATGAGTTACGTTAACAAAATAACAAAATGCTGATGTGTGGTCCCTCCAGGTCCCTGCCATAGTCACAGAGTGTACCCGTGTACACATTACAGACCTTTCACACAGGATCACTCACTGCTCCTTCCAAAAGTGAAAGGTGTAATTCTACTACCTTTCTGTGAGCATTTTTGAAACAATGACCATTGGTTCTGATCCTATCTGGAGGGACATTCTCGCTTGCCTGCGTTTCCACATATTTACGGTTTACATTCAGCTCCCAAAATGTGGTTCCAAACTACCAAAGCCACAACAGCTGTTTTCAGAAACATGCATTTCTTATCGTTTGGTATCAGGCATTTGAGCCCATTAGAGTATGGAAGGAATGTCACAAATGAACTAGGTTTCTAGAGTCCTAGGAGATTTGTTTCAGCTTCTAATCAAACTGGTTCCCAGACTTAATTCAATCAGCCTTTATTTTTCCTACATTTGGCAGGAGAAGGACTTTTTTTTTTCCCCAGAAGCAATTACTGTAAATATAAATGGCTAAGCACTCAAGCAGTATATTAACAATTCTAAATCCTTTTCTTCTGCTCTTGATCATAAAACCCCTTCATTCCAAGCAACAGTAATGCCCCTCTTTATAGCCTAAAAAGTATAAAGAAAGACCATCTGGGCTGGCATGCCTGCCATCCTCATACTTAACACAGATTCAAGGTGACCCCTTCCTGTGTTTCAGGTTCCCTGACCCCTTTCAAAATAACTAGAGATTTCTGACAGCTTATCTTATGCCCAGGGTCTTTTAAAGTGCATCAGATGTATTAGACATGATGGGAGAAGAGGAAGGAGGGGGAATTACATGAATTGATACAGAGTTACTACCCGTGTTCATTTCAAGCTCACTTGAAATAAATTTGTCCAGTTAGAGGATAGTGACTTCCCATATTACAATCAACAAGGGAACAAAATATGTAAGTAAGACTGACTTTCACTGCTAAAAGCAGCTTTAAATGTTAATCACGTGGTGACACGACATGCTTTAGTGTTGAATAGACAGTACCCCACCATAATCAAAGTGGCAAGGCAAGGAAAACCTACTTGCAGTGGGGAAAAGCATTAGATTGGTACATGGGTTTCCCAGACAAAACAATGCAGTCAATTGTAGATGTATAAACGCGTATATACACACTCAGAAAGAAGGTGATACAAAAATAAAGGAGTATAGGTTTAATTTCCAAGAGTGAAATGCAGAAGTTGATTTATAGTTCTTGAACTGAAAAGAGAATACACTGAATGGTTGACTATCATCACGGCTAGAACCATCAAATATCTGTTTAATTCTGGTGGTAGAAGAGTGGTTTAGTATTTTTACACTATTTCAACCACCACTTTAATACAAGCACAGCAGATTGCTTAATGCCATTTACAACTAAGAAGCAGCACAGATAACCTAAGAGGGAGGAAGAATAGCTAAAATACTCGAAACAACTTCTACAAAAAGTCCTTTTCCTGTACTTCAGGTGCATCAGCCTAAAGGGCTGGGAGTGCCAGAAGTCCCTGGCCCAGAAAAGGAGGAAACCTGTTAAAATGCAGCTGTTTTCAGGTTGCAGAACCTCTGCACACAGGTGCAAAGTATTGGAAAACTTCAGGAAAGTATACTTTAGTTACATTTCCTTTTCTTGGGCAGCCTCAGAAGAATGACATACAGAACTACCCAGACACAGTGTGAGGTGGCAGAAAAGTTTTTTTTACAGGAAATTCCCCAATTATCCTAGTTTAATGGTGCATGTTTTAAAATAAGGCAAGATCACTCCTTCCTAATCCACATTAAAAGAATATTGATATAATAATGCCAAACACAGGCAAAGAATTATAAATACTATACAGGAATGAGCAGGCATTATTCCTTGCCAGCTGATGTTGAATAGGTATCTCTAATTTCTTCTCCCTTCCTAAATTCTTAGAAGTGTCCTCACATCCCCTCAGTGCGGGTTTTAACAAGGTTTTACTAGTCCTAGGGAGTTTTCATACTCAATGAAAATACTGAATATAAGTGTGTTAAACAGACATAAAGAACAGGTCAGGACCATGTCATCTGCCATAGCAAAACCAAACAGATGATGTTTATACTTATGATTTTTACTTCAACCACTTGGTTTCATTATATTTTATGAAAACACCCTATCTCTTAAGAATTTTTTGCTCATCTATTAACACCTGACTACACTGTTTTCCTTTCATTACCTTACATTTCATTACATGAAAAAAAGCTGTAATATTTATCTCAATTTAATACAAAGTCTCTAATACTGTAGCTCAAACTGTTCGGAAGTTACCTAATTCCCAAAGAAAAGATCTTTAATGCTGACATTGTTGAACTTACTCATGTTTCCTTCTTATTTATTCAAGTCAATTTCTGGAACATTTCCTTATCCCGGATTTTCATTCCATTTTATCCACATAAAAGGCAACTCTTCACAATTTAGGCAAAACATTTTGTGCTTGTGTGACTTATTTTAATGTTTAATTAGACATTTTAACAATGTCAAGTAGTTAGACAACAATCTACGGTCAGGATGGATTACAAAGGAAGATCCCAGATCACAGAGGTCCCAGAGCTTTTGAATGGTTTCTCTGGATTTTCATCCATGCATGCAGCTGTATGTTTAAAGGGTGACATCACTCATCTGCATTATTGTGTTGTACATTCATCAAAGTGCTGATTAGAATCTAAAAGTTCTCAAATAGCAGGAGGATTTAGTAATTTGTAATCAGATACATAAGAGCCAACAAAAGGAAGTATCAGTGCTTTCAAGGGGAGTTTGTGACCTTCTGGTGCAGGTTCTGGAATAACTTTCTCTGCTGATTTTAAATTGTACCTGAATGGCAATATTACCAAAGCAGCTGGATGCATATTACAGGGGAGGGAAAGTTTTCCAGTCAAGTATCTACTCTGTGATTCCATTTTAGTGTTTAACCATGTATTTAGGAATATCAGCACAACAGAAGGAAGAAAGGCATGATGGGCTTCATATGGTGAGACTCAGATTTTTGATTTGTTGTGCCTGACATTTCTAGTGGTGGTTTTCTGGTTTCATATGCGAATGCTGCTGCATTGTTGTTGGTTTTTAATTAATTTGAGGCTATAGAAATTTTCATTGATCACCGAGGAGATCCATAATGTAAATATGGAATACTACGTGAAAAATTTAATGATAACTAACATTATACATCTGCAGTGGGTATGAACCCTCTCTCTCTCCAAGGCCATGTAGAAGATTTCATTCTACATCTTGATATGAAACAAGCCAAGCATTTTATTTTTTATTTCCATCACAAAGAAACCTATTTCAATGGTGAATTTGTCTCCCTTTAGAGTGACTCTTCTATCTGCATAAACCACTAATAAATCATTCCATACTTGATTATTCAAGTGCACAGCATATCCCAAAGAAAGTTTACAGTTTCAAGTCAAGACATCTTTGTCAATGACCTCAAGGCTCTTGCAGATCCCAGGTGGAGCCCAGCTCACTAGTTCACTTCTCACTTTCAGCCTCGCAGGCAATACCTGTTACTTCCAGTGTTTTATCAAGTTACTGCCTTGCTTACAAAATGAAGATATGTTTGGATGATAGGCAGGGGTCTTACTCCCACCCCGCAAAGCCTGTGTCTCTATTTGGAAGATATTGAGAGTGTGTTTCAGGGCAGATACTCGTACAGCAACACCTGAGAGCAGCAACAAGAATCTGCAAGAGTCTCTGGACTTTCCATCCCACGCAGGGGCCTGCTGGGACCCCACTCAGCTGCACGGAGCTGCTTCAGACTGTTCAAAATTGTGTTCAGCTGCAACATCCTCCCAGGGGCTGCTTCAACGGCCGGGGCTTGCCAGGGTTCACAAATGGTTTAAGCCTCCCTCCTGCCCAGCCTCAGCTATGTCCCGGGAGTGCTCCTCCGGGAAAGGCACAGCGAGAGGGTGCTGTTGGGGCCAGTGGTACCAAGGAATTCCCTCGTGCACTCGTGGTGCAAGGCAATGGATGTAAGCCAGGGACCTGGCTCAGCAACTGCCTCTTTTAGATAGCGAGTCTCCCCACACACACGGCTTTCATTAAATGAAAACTACCATGTGTTAGATAACACAAAACTAGCAGTGAGAAGGAACAGTGGGAAGCATTTCCTTCAACTGACTTTTCTTAGGTTTTAAAAAGTCCATGTCAAACAGCTTCCCTCAAAATGCATAGATGTCCATCCATCCAGCTCAGGGGATGAAAAGTTCCTGCATATTCCAGGAATACAGCTACTTGACTGTACATCCATGAATTTTGGAAACACAACCAACTTCATCTATTTCCAGAGGCTGAGTTCACAATGTGTTATAACAGATCATTTCAGTAGGTCAGAGAGAACAAGAATTCAGGGTCTAGAAGAAAGGTCCCTAATGGGGGCTCTTGGAATCCACTGTTGTATCCAGCTGCAGCCTTGTTTTTCAGAGCTCTGCCAGCACCAGCAGCTTCTGCTCACAGAAGGGTCAGCAATTTGTTTCCTTTTCTTTTTTTGGTTGTTTTTCTTTTTTTGGCCATTTTTACAAAGCACACGGTTCCCATTCTGCAGCCCACATTCTGCCTTTGCTCATTGTCATTAAAACTTCATTGACAACAAGCAGACTGAAAGGGGTGTAAATGAATGTAGACGTTGCCCCCCTCTTCTGTTTCCTGAACTCCAGCCAAAATCATCGCATTTCATACATCCTGAATAAAATCATAAATCCTTCCCCATGGGGAGCTGGGTGTTCCCCTCGAAAGTTGGCCTGTGGTTGCAAACCGCTTAAGGAATATAGGCCAAGTTTCTAAAACTGAAACTGAGGCATGTCTGAGTTTTTTGTAATACATAACTTTTGCTTCCTTTTCTCTGAAAAGCATGCTTTGCATCTTTTTATTATAATATTCCCTTCTGAATCTATACACTTAAAATGTGTACAGCTTAGCTGCCAGATGCTATAAATTGTCCCCCCTCGACCGGACATGAAGAATCTATTCCACCTTGTGCAAGAGGTGGATATGCAAAATTTCAAACCCATTTTTGTATGCAGCTTTACTAATGCTAAGACATTGGAGATTAGTAGGGTCTGACCTTTACGATACATTAGCGAACTTTTCCCTTACTTTGCAAAGGGTTTTATATTCAGTCTTCACCATGTGGATAACTATAAGAATGGCCATAGGTTTCCATACTACGCAGCTGTGGGTAGCAAATGTAACATTACCTTCTTGTACGTAGATTGTTTACGCTGCAGGATAACATCATAGTCTAAGTACCTAAGCCAGCATTTTCACTCCTATAAGTTCTGAGCTGTTTAATTTTGCCTTTCAACACCCATCATTTCCATTACCATCTCCAGGTTTTATGAGAGTCTCCGGTACACTCATTTCTCTTTCAATGCAAAGTTCTTAACACATATGACACATGAAAAACAAAATATAATAGTTTGCACTTCTTTAACATAGCGTGCCAAGTCTTTGTTCCAGCCAATAAACAGACTGTCTCCCTACAGTCTCTGTGAAAAGGAATATTTTTTTCTCACAATTATAATTATTAATCTTCTGGATGGTATAGCCCACAGTACATTCATATGTTAGTAAAACTAAATTTCAAGAGGGAGAACACTTGGATAAAACATCCTCAGGCTTTTGGGTATTCTGAGGCAAATCATGTATATAAATGAGCATTTTTTTTCCCATATATATAAGAACTTTTCCCAGAAAATAAAGAGAGAGCTACTTCACTGAAGTTCTGGTAATTATCCTCATATATAACCTGAAAGTAATGGCTATCATAGCCCATAAAATAAGCGAAGTCCGGTAAATAAGGTGTTTTTGCCAGAAGTCAGCATGTTTTTCTAAAACCTCTATTCGCTGGTTTTTGGCTGATTCGGTACAGCAGGTTCATTAAGTCATAAAATCCCTCCTGTGCATTAAAACTCTTCTGCTCTTCCTGGCACCCACTGGCATTATGTGCATATTGGGAAATTCCCGTCTCTCTAACCAGGAATATCTGATTCCTTTTCAGCTTGTCCTGCAAACTCAGAAGCAGTGGCACATCGTTCTGGGTTCATATTAATCAATGACTTATGCCAGGCATTTCATTCAGGTACCAAATTGGTTTAAACTATAGAAAAATTTTCCTCCTTTATATTTTACCTTTTTTTTTTCTTTTTTCTCCATTAGCTGGATGTGAAGGAAAATGTTAAAGCACTGCAGAATCTAGCATTCAAAAATGCCAAACCCAGTACTAGTATCTTATGTGTTAGAGCCTTGAGTTTGTGTTTCATTGCACAGCAATAGATTTAGCATGTTTAGCATCAGGAAGTTGAAAAAGTGGATTAAAGTCACTGTGCACCAAACCCTAAAGCTCCACCAGATTCAGGAAGGTCAAACTCAAATTATTTGACCTATTTCAGTATTCTTATGTGCCCTGAATGGCAACTCTTCCTGCTGAGGATTTTCCAGCTTCTGCCGCGGGACTCAATTAAACAAACATCGGCAGACCTCTGACCCCATCACACATCTTTAATGACCACATTATTTACCCATCCATAAAACAGACAATTCTAAAGCCACAGTTGTCACAGGAACTTGGATAAGGTGACACAGAAAAAACTTCAAAACTTATGTTGCGTGAGCACCAACCAATTTTTCTACCCAGAGAAAGACTCCTTCTGAAAGGAACACAATCAGAAGAACGTTCCCACCTGGGTCTCACAGAGAAATAGCAATTATTTGCTACGCTGCAGTACCCCATATTCACCTGCAGCCACTAAAACCCATAGGAAATCACACTGCAATTTTAGTAGCATTTCCAGGAAGTGTGGGATAGACTTGGGGAAACTATTTCAGATTTTCCTGATTCATAAGTTGTTACTACTCATTAAAATTCTTCAAAATGCTCATTTTTTAATTGGAGATGGAAATGTGTATCACTGACTCCTCATAAGCCCCACTCACCTCCTTACTCTACACCCCACCTCAGATACATTGAAAGGAAAAAAGCCTCCTCACAAGACAGCAACAACTTATTAGAGCTGCTTTAAGAACTCCTCTCCATGAGCTACGTACTCAGACACTTGTTCCTTTTTCCAAAACGCATTGGTGGACCTTTAGCTAACACCTAAGGCTCGTAGAGAAAAGCCAACCTGTAACCTTCTGTGCACAAAAATACACTTAAAAGCACCTACAATGAGCCTTTGCCAAAAGGACGAGGACAGTCATCAAGACCTTACACACGGTGGCACTGAAATGGAAGCTCAGAAGTGCCATCCCAGAGTCTGCGTTACATTCTTTCCTTTAGTTGGGAAGGATTTAGCCCTTTCCCTCTCCCCAGCTTTCCTAGCAATGCAAAGGCAGTGCTCCAGGAGAGCCATCTCCTCATGCCACCACAGCTGGCAATCCTCAGAGACCACAAAAGGCTCCACACCAGATGGGGAGGAGGGGAGTGGAAGGCAAAGTCCACATCTGAGTTCATATCTGTGCCCACATCTGTGCCCGATCTCAACACCGCAGCACAAGAGAAGAGACCGCTATATGAACTTCCATGTCACCACAGCCCCAGCCAGGCACATAATGCCTGTAGGCCATCCGATTTTTAACGCCAAATACAAAGCAGGACTCCCCTTTGCTCCTGCATTCCACAGGAATGCCCAGTGGCTGTCTCCAACTCACTCATTCCAGGAAAGATCATTTCTGATTAAGCTGCATAATGGGGTAAGTACCATTTGAAGGGGCATAATTCCCATGAGTACGATATCCCTTGTTCTCTGTGAAGGAAGGGAAAATGATTGTGGTTATCCACCACTACAGAGAAATGTGATGTCTGGTTTTAAAAGTATTTTACACTCACTCTTTTCCTGGCTCTCTCTACTTGCAACATCTCTGTGGTGAATTTCTGAACTGAATAGGGGGAGAGGTTTCATTGCTTCCTAGCCATAAATGAGGAAGCAAAGTCATTTTTAAAAATCAATTACCTGTAAAACACAGTGTCAGAAATTAATTTTTTCCCCATTTACTAAGAGGAGTTAAAATCTTTCATTCTAAACATAGTCTCTTTCACTGTGGAAACACTGGGTGCATGTCAGGGTCAATGTCTGTCAGGCACATCAGCTCTGCAGAACAACAGCAAATGTTAATTGGTTTTGGTGAATTATGGCAAAACTGCCAGTAGTATAAAATCACCTTAACCACTGGTATGGTTGGATAAAACAAGTCATTGGGAGACTACAGGAGTAACCCTGGACGGTAACCCACCCTGAGCCATAAAGGCAGAGTCCTGGCAGTGCATTTTGCCTTTGAGCTACACATTCTGCATTCACCAACTACTCAACAACAGGTAAGAGATTAGTACATCAGATTCCTACACCTTCAGGATGAAAACTGCCTCTTCTAGTTCATGTTTACACTACCTAGCACAAAAGGTCGATTTTCAAACGTTAAATCAGATTTATACTGTACCACTGATGCAGTGCTGCCTTGTCACAGCAAATCTGATGATGCCCATAAGATTTTGTCAAGAGAGAAAAATCACTGCCTGCTCCCTGACTGAGGTAAAGCTGATGGTCACATAATCTTTGTATGTCCTTTACATATCTTTACACACATACACAAATATATTTATGTAGCTTGATTTAAAGGTGACAGATTCATGCTGTGTAAAAACACTGGACGTCAAAAGTCATCCTCATGTTGGAAACTCAGATTTCAGTCTGTAGGGAAGAATGTTCTGCTACTGCAGAATATGGAAACTGACCTCGAGGAACCCAGTCGAGCTGAAATAAAACTGTAAAGGTCTGTGTCAAATAAACATCGCAGAAGTCTCCATAGCTGAAAGAACCTCTTCATTCCCATCTCAGAGAAAACGAGATAGAAAAGGGGTAAAAGAAGGAGGAGGATACCAAAAGATGCAAGCCTGTGCTCTTCCAGAAGGAATGTGAGTCAGCATTGCCTCCTGTGAAGGTCGGTGGATTATTTACCACAGACTAGCGAGCTCTTAAACAACACGAGAGCCTTGAAGTAGACACATGATGAATTTGCTCTCTCAAGTAGGCTACTTAAGCTACACTCGTGTGGTTTCTGAAACAAGGAAAAACACTCCAGGAAAGAACAGTGTAAACCATATCTCAAATTTAAATATTTATATTTTTCTATATATTGCACTTGAAATTCAGGCTGCATATAAACCAGAGGGTTTGGACAGAAATTAAATAGCTCAAGTTGGAAATTATGACACAGAATTTAGAGAACACTGAAGACCTCTTTCATACAATCAAATCTCATCTTTAAAAGAAAAACTGCATGTCAGTGACTGACACAGATTATAATGCTTAGGCTTAAGGGGAAATGAGATGATAGCGCTCTTATATTTGCTGTTAAGTGAATCTGCAGCCAAGTGCTCTAAGGAAAAACACAGTAAGTCAGCTCAGCATCTGCAAGATCAATATAATCCTTTAGGAGGAAAAAGTTCTCTGTTTAACTTATTTTTCTCCCACAGGGGACCATGTCAGACTGTTGCAGGAAGCAGTAAATTGCAGAGTTTGTGGGCTCTGTTCAGGCACAACAAGAAATCATTGTAATTCAAGTGATGAAGTTGAAAATACGGGAATCCAGCGGAAAGTATTTTTCATGTTCTGAATTGCAGCTGAAGTTGTGGCTTCAGACTGTGTCAAACAAACCACACTGCTTGAGACCCAGATCTGCATAGCCTGAAGAACTGACCTGAGTAGCCAGTCCTCACACTCGCAACCAGATAGTTGGGAAGAGCCTGTTGGACAAAATGAGCTTGGCATTAAGGCTTACAGAGTTACAGACTGGATGGAGACATCACGAGACTGACTAGAGGTGAAAGGAAGGGCCTTCAGACTGAGGACAAGCAGGATGTTGAGGGAAGGGGGATGTACCCAAAACTATGTTCTAGGAGTGTAATCTTGGCAACCATGCTCTGGGAGAGCTGCACTAGGGAGGACTGTAGTTGTCACAAAAAGGCACAAGGAAAAGCACAGTCAAATATTTTAGCTGGACAAAAAACCTGTCCTATCATCGAGTTAATGTAAAACAGAATCAGCAAAAGGTACAGCACAAGATAGGTCAAGCTGAAGTCTGAACTCAGATTATGGGTGACAGGTTAGACCATGGCAATATGTACTGTGATCAAGAAAGGAAATACACTCCAGCATGAAATTGAGAGAAGGCATAATTTATTTTTTTTCTTATTATTTTTTTTACTATTTTGAAAATTTCCTGGCATGATCTTTAGTTGCATGATGAATGTCTAAGCTTAACTAAACCATCTTCAGAGAAAAATTAGACAGAGATGACAGTCAAAGCCCTGAGGAATTAGTTGATTCAGTAACTTTCTGTACAGGGTCATGATTCTAATGTCTGATATCTCAGTGCTACAGAAGGTCAAAGGATGGAAAGCAACTGCTGTCTACTTCCATGTGAATGTGGAAATCCTCCCTTTGCCATAGCCTGAACTTCCCAGTTCTTGCTGGGAAGCTAACTGAGCTGGCCAGAAGACAAGAATTCCTCCTCATGAAAAACACTGAGGTTTTGGCATTTGCCATTCAGACAAAACTGAGGGATTTCAAAATATTTCACCACAGGGAAAAGAATGTCTGTGAATTACTCCAGAGGAGCACTGAATGCACTTGTCCAGTGGTGATTCAAGTTTGGTCTCCTCAGTTTCTGTAGCTTTTCAAAGAAAGAGGGGAAAACATCTAAATCTTCCTTTTGGATTCAGCTGTTCCTCTGAATAAAATCAAAATAGGAGCCTGAATGTTTTCTTCTCTTTTAATGAAAGTCATTATCTACGCATTCCTGAGATAAAAACTATGGGAAACATAAAGCATGGTGATTTCCAACTGAATCAATAAGGATGAAAGATGTTGAGAAAAGTTTTTGTATCCCATACACGGAGTGTAACATCAGTTAAAGGCTGCACAGGCTGCCAAGTGACTCAATAGCAGACAGAGAATCATTTAGGTTGGAAAAGACTTCCAAAAGGTTCGAGTTCAACTGTTAACCTGGCAATGCCAAGTGCACCGCTAAACTGTGTCCCCAGGTGCCACATACTTGAGGCACAAATGGTCACTGAATACAAATGTGTCATGTACAGCTGACGGAGAGGTTGGGGCAGGAGCGAGACACCCATATGTCATGCAGTAGAGTGTAGTTATGAATCCACACAGCACCCCCGCAGGGGATGATAGAGGAGCTCAGTCCTCTCAATTCCTCAGTGACTTTGCACTTTTACCTCGTAAAAACTCAGCCCAGTGATGGGACAGTTGGGATAATCCCAACTAAGAGAGCCACTAAGTTAGCGTTTAATGCTATCTCTGTTGGCATCCTCTGTAATTGTGGTATTTAGCTCATGCTGTCAGATAGGGGCTGAAACCAATCACGTTCTGGTTAATCTGCCCTGAGTAACTACAGCTGGTGGGAAGGAAGAAAATGGCTCTGAAATTAATCTGTAGTGTCTTATAATAACGGTTACCGTTATCCAGTAAGGAGTGTCCCAGGGCTAGCCCTGCCCAGTGTTCTCAGGGACTCTCAGGAATGCGCAGGAGGAGGAGAAATTTTCCATTTAAATACCTTCCGAATGTTTTCATGCCTTGCATCCTCCTCCTTTCCTTTTCCCAGCTACTCTGTTCTCACAGCAATTGAGACTCTCCAGTGAAACTTCCTTAGTTGTCTGGATGCTTTTCTGGATAAATTTGCCTCAGAGGTAAATAGATAAGGAGTTTTCTTGTTTAAATCCATCTTTGGAAAGATCCATAGTAAAAAAGAGGTTGCTTTATTTTGTTATACACCTGACTGGCTAATTTCTGCCTTGTGCTTAAGGCCAGGATATAGAAGAATAGACAAGGTTTTACAAGGTTACATAAAAAGTTATAAATGTCTTATGTAAGTATTTGACTTGTTCATAGTCAATGAGAACTATTTGTACACGTAAGGCAAGCAAGATTTATCCTGTAATGGATAATCCTTTCTTCATTTAATAAATAATCCTTTATTTACTTTTCCTCAGTTCTCAAAGTCAGTCTTCAGAACCTAAAAAAACAACCCATGACCTCATTACCTTCTCCCATCATGGTGCTGGAAGCCTAGGGATGACTGAGCTTATGTTAACATGCTTGCAAGTAACCATTCAGCCTTTTTCTTGAAACAGTCCATCCCAAGAACTGCTGTGATGTTCCATATGTGATTTGAACACAATCCTGCTTCATCCTAGATAAACCTCAACAAAGTAAAAGTTTCCCATGAAAAGCACAGAGGTGGCTCTCATTACACAGAGTAGGGTTGGAGGAGAAAAAAAAATTATTTCAAAACCAGACATCCATTGTAGGATTAATTGCAAGGGCTACAATCTGGTGTTTGTGTTTCACCAGTCCATGGCTTAGCGTGCCCTTTCTGATTCAAAACTTTGAAACCTCCCTGCTGCACATCAGCACTATTCCCTAATCAGCTTCCTCAGCTCTGAGAAGTCTGCTGTAAAGGGAAAGAAATTCTGCCCAGACAGAAAGATTTCCTATCCAGATGAAAGCCCCTAAAACAAAGCAACAGCACTTTGCAATATATCATCATAAATATTCACATGATTTATTTTAAAACGCTTATTAAAATTAGGCTCCTAATCCCACGCTGAAGCATTTAAATCAATGTCAATATTTTCCAAAATGGCAAGTATTCAACCAGTACCCCCTGAAATATATGGTGGCTTTGGTGACCAGCACTTTTGGATGTCAAGCTATTAATTTATGCAGCTATCTTTCAGCATCCAATTTTCCTTGACCTGTATTTCAAAGATGTCTTATAAAAGCTGGAGAGGGAAGAATTTTAAATCCTGGCAACAATATAGCAGCTGCTATCAATGGGGACTTGATTTGGTAATAACACTGTTGTGAAACAGACCTTAAGGTGATGTTGTTTAAAATGGGACAGAATAACTCAAAAGGCCCCTTTTCTCATTGGTAAATCATGTACAGTGCTGCCTGTATCCCAGTTCCTGCAGTATGCTTCCTTCCATCTGTTTTCCATTTTCCTTTAATTTCCATTCATGCCCTTTGGCCTATTCCCTGCGTTCAGAAGAAAACAGTAATTAAAGCTGACATTATCTCTTGTGCCTTTTCCAGGCTACATAAGTTGAAGACATTTTTTAATGTCCTTATAAGTTGTCTTGTATTTTTGACAACATGATCAATCTTACTGTTATGTTTTGAGGATCCCAAGAATTGTCAAGTGGTGACCAGCTAGAGACTCTCATTGACCAGAGTAATGAAGAGGTTTAATTTTTTCACTGCATCTGATTTCCATCATTTCATTGGTACAGGTTTCAGTAAATATCCTTGTCCTTGCTAGACTGCCAAAATTATCTATAAGAATACAAGCAATGTAAGACTTGCACTATGTTTATAGCAAGCTCCTCACACCACCAATGTGAGGTGAAATTCAGTACGAGCATCATTTCTGTCCCACAAACTCAGAATAACTATCTGTTTTCTTTCAGAGCTAAAAAGATCTTCTCATTGTTCAGAATAAACTGTGTATAAAAAAGCTGTTGCCCTGTTAAACTGCTGTACATTGAGAAGTACAATCATTTTGAGCAATTCTGGACGTGCTCTTAAAAAAATCAAGTTCATTTGTAAACTTCGAGCATCACAAGTTTTACAAGTCTGCTTATTCTGTGAATTCATATACAATGATTCCGTAATCATGATGATTTTCCCATAGACCAGCTCGAACACAAAGAAATCCGGGACTAAGGAGGTATTTGAAGCCAGCAGTCGTAGCATTCAAAGGGACACAGGCACATTGGCATGCTGGGAACAAATAAAAGCAGAGCCTTGCCAGCTCTGCTGCTGTGGGAGCTTTCTGTAAGGGCAGAAAAGGAGAGGCATATGTGTGTCCCCTCCTCATTGCAGTGTAGGACAGACAGACTTTGATTCTCCAAATTGAGAGCCATTCAAACACTAACAAAGTTAAATGAAGGCTTTCAGCTCACAGCTGAATTTGCCTCGCCACTGAATATCTGCATGATCTCATCTTGTTCCTTAATTTTCATTTTTTAGCCTCAGCAGTGCCTTACAACAAGGCTGGCATGTAACATCACCCCATTTCCACAGGAACTTACAAACAGCACATCACTGTCCCTTCCTCCTGCAAAATGACATTTGACTTCCAGTTAGTTTTATATTAAGCCATATTTCATGACAACGGTGCCAAAGTCCTAAAATATGGCCTTCCTTTGACACTAGAGTTGTGTTATATGACCACAGTCTTGTGTTCTGTGGCTGCCTTTTTGGGAGCCATATATTTTAAATTTGACATTTATATGTAAATCACCTCTAGGGAAAGGGAAATTGTGCTTTTAAAATATATATGAACTCTTAAATTATTTCCTCTGTAAATACTGTCTTTCAATAGCTCTAGATAGTACCTAGACACAGTACACAGCATGTATGACATATGTTTGCTGTGCACCAAAGAGTAACCAAAAACACCAGGAAGATGATGCCCTCATACCAGCCTTAATAAAAGATAAGAAATTCAGAAACCAGATGTTAGCTCCTCAAATACATATGAATGATTTGCTTCCTAATTCAAACATTTCTACGTGTCACAAAACAATTCAGAACTCTTAAAGCACCATAAGAAAAAAAAATTGTGACATAAAAAGAAGGTAAAATAATAATAAATAGAAAATACTGTGCTAAATCTCACTATGAAATACTCCTGTCATTAATGGAGTAATCATTCAGACAGATAATTATTCACATTATATGTGCATGAATAGATGTGTGTGCTTTCCTATCGACTTTTTGAATATTCTTTGTGTTTTAGTTACATCGCCAGAGTATTTTAATGGTAATCTCTTATTTTCTAACACTAGCTAGGGATGTCCCTAGGAGTTAGTTGTGTTTAAAGCCTAGAAAAGGGAGTATAACTTTCAGAGCTGGCTAAAGATCCAGACATCACTGAGGCACTAAGTCCTGTGTATAGTTCAAGCAATTGCTTATCTCCATTTCCCCACCATGCTATGACAAGAAGAGACAATTCCTTTCCTTCGTTACCATCATCATCCAGATCCCAGCAAAACCAGGCAGTGGTATCGGCTGCAGGAGGCCCAGTAACAACCTGCAGGAGGAATGTTTTCCTTCCCTTCCAGCGAGATACTCTGCTCAATCCTTTCACTTATATCTCTACTCCCCTCCCCAATTCCTTGCTGTCTTCCCTCTCCTCCTCCTTCACACATTTTGCTTTCTCAATTCACTTCTTTTTATGCATTAAGAGTTTTCCTAACAGGCTGCCAGACTGCATCCACAGGCACATGGAAACAGGGATAGCATCCCACAGCTGGCCAGAGCTGAGCTGCAGAGAAGGAACACGCTCTGGGCGCTTCCATATTGATTACAAACATTCTGTTCCTAGCAGGAAAGATCCATCCATTCCTCTATAGCAATGGATTTAGTACTTTCCTCACTCTCACTTTCCTTTAGCAAAATAAACTTTTGGTTTGTTTGACAATTATGGAGGGGGAAAAAAAACCTAAACCAACACAACCCACAAAACAGGTTGAACAAATCAAACTGTGATGCTGTTTGTTTGTTCCTCTGCATCAATACCAGACAGCTGGATATAAAAATGAGTGCATTTAAAACCGCAGAGATTTGCTGTACTTCAGTTCAACACAGTGTAACTGTTTTTGGCAGGAACAAGAGGTAGCTTGGGAGATAACATAATCCTAATAACCAGCACAGGGTTTGGGACTGGAATCTTCCCATGTCTGACTAAGTATTGACTTCGGTAGAATGGCAAAGACACTCCAAGCAGAACATACCAAGTGGGTGCTGTGTCAAAGATGTATTTACCCAAATCAATGAAAGCAAATATTCTAATATTCTAATATAAATCATAGGTCTACTTACAGAAAAAGCTTAACGTATTAAGAAGGGGTGGGTTTTTTCCTAGTTTCTGGATAGAGAACTACAAAACAAAATTAATCTTCAGCATAGTAGGGCATGAGGGGTTTTTTAGCTTTTACCAAAAAAAGAGGTTTTTTCATTGGCTTTCCTCTGGTCCCTCTCCCAAAACCTTTTCAGAAGCCTGAGGAGAAAGATGTAGCTACTGGAACCAATTTCCTTGTTTCCACATTCATCCAGTTGCCCAATATCACATCTTCTGCAGATTTCATCTTTCCTCCCACTTATTCAAGGATATGGTGAACAACATTGATATCTCCACTCTGATTAAAGCAGAGTGTGGATTCCTTTCAAACATGATTTGGTACTTCACAGAATGAGGATGTATTTAACTTCTTAGAAATGCAGCTTGTTTCTGCAATATTCATTGCATCCAGATATATAAATCATTTAAATCCAGCGGGACTTCAACTTCCCGAGGTACAGAGGTCAAGCTACAGTGGAACTAGCAAATATCAGTTTCACACAGATGCGCAGTTAGAACATCTGTTTGTGTTTTCTCTGCCTATTAAGATGTTTATTTTGTTAATTGCAGGCAAAACATAAGTAGCCATTGTGTTTTTGTTTTTGTTCTAACATGAGGAACTTTGCATCCTATATTCAACTTAAACAAGCTGTCAACAAAGCAATTAGCCACCGCTGTATTTTTAATGGAGAATATCAAGCTTGGCAAAAATTCGGCTCACAGATGCTGGTTAACCTGAAAATACTTGGCTACACTTTCTGTTCTAAACAAAGAACAGCAGAGACTTGTCAGTTCGCCGAATCACCTTCTTTTATTTGTTTAAATTCTCCAAGTTCCTGTTCTGTAGGAACTAAGGGAAGCTGGTGGGATTTTACACAGCAGTTGATTTCATAGGAGTGGAACTAAATAGCATAATCTGACTTCCCTCAGCCGCCAGCCTTACAAATACCTTCATATGTGGTTAGCGCTGAGTTTGCGAGCAGTTTGTACATTCTCATCAGGACGTTTGCACTCTGCCAGCATTTGCATCACACAAAACGCAAAGTGCTGCAAATGAAACCCTATCCACAGTGCAAGATGTGGAGCCAAGGACTCTGAATCTACTCATGCAGCCCAACTATTCGCAGGACGGAGGTATTACGAGGCAGAGGAAGCAACACGACTGGAACACCAAACTGAGTTCAGAGTCTTCTCCAAACTGCTGTTTACTTATGACAGGAACTTGGCATGCTCTTAAGTTCCTTTTGTCTCCATTTCTCTGTCCATCTCTGCAAAACCAATTAAGATCCAGAGATGAGTACCAGTTTTTCTAAGAGCTAAGCTCATTATTATTGCTCCTCTGGGGGCAAAACTCCCTTACCAAAGAGGGTTAGGGTGCCAATTGTCACTTATTAGAGCTAACAACATGCAAACCTCACAAATTCATGCGCTTTTGCTATCTCTGTTGTTGACAAATAGCTGCAGTCTCTTAAAAGGATGCACAGCCTAACTGGCTTTGAATTGAAACCCAAAATTTCCATGGGCTTTCTTGCATTAAGGAGAGTGGCAGCCTGACCTGGAGTGCCCAAGGCAATAGCTGGTCCTCCTCCCTCAGGTATCACTCCCCGTTTTGGAAGGTTCCAGACTGATGGAAGCTTTGTTTGCCAGGAGCAGATCTATAAACTATCTTCTGCTTCACCTGCCCTCTTAAAAGTATAACTCTTATTTTTCAACCAATTATTTCTCAAATGCATAATCATTAGAAATGTCAGTAAAATAATAACTCGAGGGTGCTTCCTGTTAAATTTCTTAATAACCACATCCTCTGCTAATAAACACCTAGGCCTTTGGCCTCAAGTTTATTTAGCCCAGGATATGGGTATTATTACCTCATTAAGAAGAAACACCCTCAAGATATTATTTAAGTACCTCCAGAAGGAAAAACAGCTGAATAAAAAGGATGTATAGGCCAGCTGTTTAAAATTCACTGGGTGAGGCAATTCTGCAGGTAAATCACCAAAAATTAGGTTTACATTGCATTAAGAAATGTTTATTTCTAACATGACCATGTGCAGTTACCTGTGTGTTTACAGGAAGAAGATGAAGGTATGGGAGAGTTAAGGAAAGGCCCTGATTTAAATTTCTTGGGCACTGAGCATTTAGTAATACCATTATAATTATTGGGTTTGATATATACCATTTCTGCTGTTATGCTGGAAAATGTTGGAAACACTTTACCTGGCATTACTGCTGCAGAAAAAGCAGCTTTTAAATGAAATGTGATGAAGCTGTTCCCATAGCACCATTCCTTCAGCTCATGTGCTTAAATCTCAGCACGTGGGCAAATTTTCGTAGAATCCGAAGCTGGGATATTAAGAATTATAGTACTTTTTGAATATAAACCAATACAAAATAAATTGTTAGCTATGGCTACCAGACCAATTTATATCTCTAAATAATGCAGAATCTTTTTATATATTGCCCATATAGGCACATTTTTTCAAAATAGAATCATATATATAGATATAGTTCAATTTTTTTCTTCTTTTTTATTTTAATGATAAAATAGTAATGATGTTTGGCAGTTATATGAACAATAAGTCTTAGTGTTAGATATGTTCCTCAAAACCAAAATATGCTATGTATTTTCAATGCATATTAATCTAAAGATTACATAGCAATATTCCAGTGCAAGCAAAAACTGGACAGAGGCTCAAACTTCACTTGGTTAATTTGAAACACCAAAAAAAGATCTCTGGAAGGGACTGGTCACTGTTACTGCCTAGCTCAGGGAAGGACTAAGAGCTGATGGCTGTCCTGGAACACTAAATTATCCATTAAGGAGGAGGAGAAAGATGAGGTTCCACTACAGGGAGAAAAACTGGCAAACCCTTGACCTCTGAGCTCTTCCTGATCTTACCCATCCGTGTTTACAGCGCTGTGGGCTTGACAGAGACTTTCACGGGCCACATCACTGTCTTTGTAAGTGTTCTTCTCCAGAGCCACCCAGACAGGTCTCGTAAACAGCGGTTTGTAAAACAGGTTTGTAAAACTCCATTATCCAGGGGCAGAATACGACCACAGGCAAAGAGTATTCCGGAAAACCCACATTAAACCACAGGTCCTTCATGAATGCAAGCCGTGAGCAGAGTAAAAATGACATTTTTGAACAGAGTACAGAAACGTGGTGTGGAGAATGTCTGTATCCACGAAAACAGAAACTTTTTTCTAGCACCTGCCTCTTCAGCACCTGCCTTCCGTTCTCCCCTAACCCTGCAAAAGGAGTTTGCTATGGACAAAATGGTTTTGTTTTCATACAAAAAATCAATTGATTTCTGGAAACATAAAATTGAGGGTAGGTTGGTCACACCATTAGCTTTCTTAATATAAAATGCTGGAAAATATTCTTAGTCAGATTGAAAAACGAGGCCTCTAACATAGTTATCCATCTAATATATGATGCTCCAAAATTATGCAAGCTCTGTTAGGAGACATTTTTTAAAAAAATAGGTTTAATATGAATTTAGCAGGTGCTGTTAAATAATGCACAAGCAATGCTTTTGTGAGCTGAGCCCATATTTTTGCTTTGTAATTTTTACAAGATTCAGAGAGTGCTATGATATTACCTGAGTTGAATCATACATGGATGCCAACATAGGCTCTAAGTATGGGATTTCCTAATAAAGACAGCAAAGACTATGTCAGAAAGATCACCTGCTTGCAGAAGATAGTTCTCTCTTGTCAAGGCAGGGCTACTATAAGGGATATCTGCTCTGTATATGTAATACTATAGATTATGACTGTTCTGCTTATTGCATTGGTTTACAAAGTTGGGCAATGCAAGGGAAGACCAAACAATCCTCTTTATTGACTGGCAACCTTCTTCCAGAGGATTTGCTACTATTGCAGGCTGCTTTCGATGCAATTACTCCACAAAACTATCAGATTTTATATAAGCTCACATACCAAAAAAAAACCAAAACAAAACCAAGAAACAACAACAACAAAAACACACACACAAAAAACAACCACCACAAAACCACCCAAACAAATCCAAGAGGCAAGAGGCATCATCTGGAAAGAAGAGAGGTTGGAAAAGGAGTAGGAAATCTTCAAAACCTCTCAAAAGAGAAAACTCCCCTGAGTGCACTAAAACTCTGAACTCAGGAATTCAGAAGACAGAGCTAAGCGAGCCTCGGAGGACAAGCCTGACCACAGAATGCTTAGGTTGGAAGGGACATTAAAGGTCATCTAGTTCCAAACCCCACCTTCCACTGAACCAGGTTGCTCAGAGCCCCATCCAACCTGGCCTTGACATTTCCAGGGGTGGTGCAGCCACAGCTTCTCTGGGTAACCTGTGCCAGTGTCTCAAAATTCTAATAGTGGATGAATTTCTTCATAATATCTAATGTAAACCTACTCGGATTCAATTTGAAGCCATTCCCCCTTGTCCTGTCACTACATGCTCTTATAATCTTTGAGATGCTCAAAATTCACTACCACTTCTTTCTCTTTGGAGTTTGATTGCTTCCTGCCTTCAATTCAAACAAGAAGCATATTTTAAATTATTGTTTATTTATTTCAATATAAAACAACAAGCAAAATATAGAAAGAGACATCCTGGCTCTCCCTTTATGATCGCTCACTGGATCCTCAGCCCTCAAACTGTAGAAGAAGTGCTAGCGGAATCTAACCCTGAAACTGGGCTTTCAGATAATGAGCTGATGTTTTCTGCCTCAAAAATCTGAAAACCAGAAAAACAACTCCTCCCCTCTGTTTCCCTGCATGCCCATTTTGGAATGTGTACAATAAAGGGTTCCAGCTTTTCTTGCAACCTCAGAACATTGACCTCCCAGCAGAGGGGTGCTGATGGACCTAAAGTATGTTCAGGACTCAGCTGGAGCTCCTGGGTTTCCTACCTGTGCTCCTCCTTGCCTGAGCATCTCCCACCTCTGGCAGGCTCCCGGTCAACATACCAGAGCCCTGAAGGAATGGCATGTTTGTAAACTAAACAGGAAAGGGGAATAAGCCAGACACTTACATCACCTGACAGATGTCTTTCTCAAACATGCAAGTTCATTTGAGGATTTTCCATGGCTTGGGTTGTCTCAAATCAATAAATAAAGGAATATGTAAATAAAGCAGGGTGGTGCAGGGGGGGAAGAAAGGAAGGAAGAAAAGAATGAGAGAAGGGGAGAGAACTGGTGTCATGCTCAACGTGTTTTGCACCCTGTAAAAAGGAATTAAGTGATGGGGGCTGCCCACCCCCCTTTTCCCTTTATGTCTGGAAGTGAGCCCTTCTGAAACACTATCGCTACTGGCAGCACAGCAACACATAATAACATGGTAGCCACACATAAACCTGTCAGTCTTCGATGGAAATGGATGGTTAGGCTGAGGGGGTAAACAGACTAAATCAATTTGAACACGCATGTTAAGGACTGTGAAAGGGCAGAGTTTAGTGCTGCTAAGCTGGAAAACATTTGTCTCTGTCTCGTTGTATTTCCCTGCCATTCAGCGGCATCCACCCACAGGCCTCTCACTTGGCTCCAGTCGGGCTCCACGGCTGATTAATGGCAGCTGGAGGTGTCCAGTAATTTCCTCACCTAATAATAAACTACAACCCAAAACAGAGGTTCCCCTCAGGCCCACGTTTAATACAGCCCTACTCACTACCAGGAGAAAGCCAATTACCCTGTGTCTGCTCTCGTCTTTGAGATAATGCACACTGAAGTGGCTTTGAGAGGTTACTTGGTTGACTTCAGGCACATCAGCTTTGTCTGTGACAGGGTAAACAAAGCTCAGACAGAACCTTCAACATTCTTATACATTAAAAAAAAAAGGGATTGGGGGGGCGGAGGATATAATTTTTGCAATGGGAAGATTATCTCCTCCTACAAATCTTAACACCAACATGACCTTAAAAACAGAGGGACTTTCTTTGTCTTACCCTAATGCCAGGGTCACCAGCACACACAATTATGATTTCAGTGGCTGAGGCTTAAGCAATCAGTCTGGCTCCCCACTTCCTACCCAAGGGTGCCCAATAAAACATTTTATATGAAGACACATCCTCAACAAGAACTTTTCCAGACTTTGTTAGCAATTAAAGCAAAGCCTTGTTACTGAAAGACCTGTGCGGATTTTTGTATTCAGCATTAAGAGTATAATAAATAAAATAAGAAGACAGTATTGTCTGCATAGGATATCAGAATAATTACATAGTATCACCCTTACATTAGTAACTGTACTGGTTTAATAATCAACCATTTACCCGGCACGAAGTTGTTTGGTTTTTATCTTTAATGTCTTTTAGGTGAGTAACATCTCAACTTCTGTACAGCTACTTGAATAAATAGGGGATGCAGATTTGGTTGTAGATAATTGATAGTAGTAATGAGAGCATGAAATACCCTGTCAATCCTATAATTGCCAGCAGTTTAATATATAAACATGAATGCAAAACATAGGATTATTCTGGAATAATCTTCAGTTTCTACCATACTGCAGCAAGAAGAAAGGAAGGCTGAGAATCCCAGTTTCTTGGTGAATGGACTATTGCAAGAAATGCAGATGCCAATATTTTTGCAGTAGTGCTTCCTCACTATAGGAACAGGATATACTTGATGCCAAAAAGGAAGTAAATCATGTTCCATAGTGTTTGACAGGTTCTATTAATACCTGCAATTCATAATGTCTGTCACATTTTGAAAAGCAAGAAGTGCACATGCTTATGTACACATGAATGCACTTCTCCACAGGAACAAATCTAATTAACATGTGGACACTGAGGGAAGACTGTCAGACACACAAACCATTGCTGGCAATGTCTGGTCACACAGGCAACTGCTGGCACTAGGGGATTAAAAGGTAATATAATGATTTCTTCAAAAGTCTTACGACAGCTTGGGAGGAAACTGATTTTCCAGACATCTGTGCAAATGGATTTTCCATTCTCTTCAAAGGGTTTTTCCTATCCCTCCTCTATCTCCCCTCCCTGAGGCACAGATCATCAGGAAGAAATTTAAAACAGTTCTGGACATTGTTTTTATTCTATCCCTGATACAAAGAGATAATGTCATTTCTGCCACAGATGTCACTACATATAACTTTGCAATCTATTAGAAACTGAGTAAGAAAAAACAGTGAACAAGAAACAAACGCAGATACAAAAGGCAATATATTAGGAATTGCTGTTTTCAATTACATTACAGTTAAGCCATCCTCTAAATTATAAACAAGACCAACTCAAGAAATACTTTTTAAAGTGTATGGGGAAGAAATTTGGCTTTATCAAAGAGTAAAATATCTTTTTATTTCTTTTCCCATTGTTGTACTAGAGGTTGAGGCTCGAGTGTAGAGTGTAGAGCCTACACCACCTCTTGGAGACACCTACCCAACATCTTTAATCATGTTACTTTTCCTATTTCAAAAGCCTGTCTATGTGGCAGGACAAGCCTACAAATAAGTGGTTACAGGACAAAAGTGGAAACTGCCTTCCACAGACATAGAATTTCATTTAGAAGCACAAATTTCTTAAATTCAAGGATCTCTTTCAAAGACGCACACAAAAGCTTCTTTTCTAAGACTATCCTAACCTTCCTGACTAATGAGGAGACTTCCTCCCCTGTTGGGCAGCAGACGGAAGGTACAGAGACAAATATAAAACAATCCCAAACTGTGCCTCCAGCACGTAGCAATTTTTCTTCCATTTGTCTCAAGAACAAGAAACCACGACTCTAACATCATTAAGTGGCCTCCTAACACAAATTGCAACAGCCTCATTTTTAGAAGTTCCAGAAGGACTCACATCTAATTAGCAAATGAGTTGTATAATTAGCATCAGCCATATGATAACTCAGGCTAATGAGCACTCTGACACTGTCAACAGCATACAATTATGGTGGCTTGTTATGAGCACTTACTGCATTTTTTTTATATTAAAGATTAATAAATTCTGTTCTTTGTGTGTTATTTATACATTTGACATGTTTCTCTGTCACCTTTGGGATGGCAGTTGCCTCAGTTCTGTGCTTAGGACTCTCAAACTAATTTCCCACCTCAGTTTCACAAGGGACCTTTGCACGTATGTCAGAGGATGTTCTATTCAGTTCAGTGGGGAATTTTGTTTGGAAATATGGAATTTCTTACTTCTGACAATTTTTAGAAGTTATTATCATGGACTTGCATTTGTTTTCAGTATGCATCAACTTAGGGGACCACAGGCTTGCGGTGTGCTTTGGGGTCAATAGCAGTCAGCCAATTAAAAAGACAAATAGTGATTGAGAAAATGAGCTTTGTAAAGAGCTGCTGTGAATTCAATAGTCTGTGGGGCAATAGAGCACAAAATAAGGTAGAACTCAACAACTCTCCTTCATGGTAACTATTGAGATATTATCACTGATATTTTTTGCATTTTTTTAAGAAAGGAGGGGAAAATCCACCAAAACCAACTTTTCCCCACAAAGCTTAGAGTGATTTTCTTTACTACCAGTAGTATTTGTATGACTAAAATACTCCCAAAAGCAAAACACAGCAGTAAAAGTTCTGATCTGTTAATCTCACATGCAGTGAGGCAGTTCTGTAACAGCTGAACAACCGGACATAAAATTCAAGCCTGATTTACTTTTCTCTCCAACTTCACCATTTCCTGGATTTATGAAATATCATGTTCTTATGAAATTACTTAATTAAGTCATATCACAGCTGTTATGGGACTGTGCACAGCAAAAAGCACAGATCTAACTACCGCCATCCGCATTTATTTTGTAGATCACAAACTTACTTCAGACAACATTACTAATCGGTGCATAAGTGAACCCAAAATTCAGCACAATTGTATCTGTAGCTGATTTGACAGGCTATGCAAGTCCTCTCTATAAACAAGAAACAGTTTATGGGAAGAGTAACATCATCTATTATACCAATTGCTATTCTGGAAAAAAAAACCTTTCAGGCACAAAAGCCCTTAAGATCTTGTGAGGTTGTTCTCCCCCCCAAATAAATGTATCCAACTAATAAAATCTGCTTCTCTCTTCTAATCTTTCCTCCCTGACATCCTTTAAACATCATAGCTGTAACAGCAGTGTGCTTTTCTACACATCTTCTGTCTCCATCTTCTCTATGAAATTAAATACAAGCTGCACATCTGCAAAAAATGGTTGTAAAGCTACTCCTGCATCCACATTTAAATCCCGCCTGAAACATGTCTTTTGCCACGAGGGCTGCTAAAAACAAAGATTGCTGATGTGCTGTGACAGCTGCTCTGCCTCTCACTGTATTTCAATTGCTGGTTACAAAAAACCTGCAGAAACTTTTCATTATTCTTTTTTCTGGTTTTGCACCTGGCCCAACAGGCCTCTGGTTCATGACCTAAGTTCCTAAGCAAAATAGTCAAACAAATAAATTATATTAATAAAGGTAGTCTGTACGTGAGCGGTGGAATCCCTGCATGGACTATGCCTTACATTATTTGGATCTTTTTTTAAGGACAAAAAACAATCAGTTTAAATTAAAGACCTCTTTCATCCAAATCCTGGGTGTTTCCAAAAGGAGGAAACAAACTAAATTTAAAAGACAATGACAGAAAAATAAACTGATTTACTTTAGGGAGGGGGTATGAACCTCACTTGCAGTGCAGTCCTTTCTTCTTCAGGTTGCACATACAGAGTGTTTCAGGAAATTTTTCCCTACTCCTCCTACAGCAGTAAAGCACAGGAACCATCCTGGAGATCTTTCCCCATGACTGAGCCACTTATTTCAAACTTGATCCAATGCCCACCACTGTCAACCAGAACTTTCCATCAGCTTGAACAAGCACAGGGCTCCTTGTCAACTTTAATGGAACTACCAAGGAAGCGAACTGCAGTGTTAAACAGCATTTTCTCCTCGCTGAAGAGAGCTAAAACCTTGGCATCGAGCTGAATCTGCCCCAAAGACAGACACAGGCTTACGTTTCTTAATTTTATGTACTGAGGCTCCAGTTTACAAGTCAGCTTTGAACTCGGGGACCTCGCAAGGCTGGGCCGCACTCGCGAGGGGCCGAGCTCTTTAATGACCCCCCCCCCGACTCCTTCAAACGCGTCTCGTGAAGCCGTAACAGCGCTCCTTCTGTGCCCAGATTACGTGTTCCCATAGCGCAGAGGGAGCGAACAAAGTCCAGAAGAAAAAGGAAAGCTGGTCTCCTGTCAGAGCCTCGGCTTATCTCTGCAGCTCCCTATTTTTAACTCGATTGCAAACGATATCTGTGATCAAAGGGCCAGAACCCCTGGAGGAGCTTAGGAGAACAGCGTGGTGGCCGCAATTCTTCCTGATGATTTGTAAGCAGGAAAGGACTTTTGACATGAAAGACAGTTTAAACAGCACAAGAATAGCAATAAACCAGCTGTAAAATGCTTAACATTGCCCTTGAACTAATGCAAATTGTCCCAAACAATTTTCTTTCTCTTTTTTCTTTCTTTTCTTTTTTTCTTTTGCCTTTTTTTTATCCCCTCCTTTTTGGAGTCTCTGGGTGCCCTGCTGGGACATTTAAACAGTCACATGCTCACCGTACAAAAGCCTATGTAAGTGGGGAAATACAGTGTACTAATGTGTTTAGAATAAAGGAACCGAACAATGTCCACAGTTCAGATCTGCTGCCTTCCTTTCTTTTGTTTGAGAAAGTGTTCATTAATGACAAGCTTGTTTTGGATACTGACTGAGTGTCCAGACAGAAATGTTGAAGGGCAATTTATAGGCTTAAAATACTCAATTAAGCTATTGAAGAGATAGTTAACGAAGTGAGTAAAAACCTGGATATTCTGAAAGGAAATTAGCCGGGTCACTGAATATTTTAGATGTTTAGAAAACAGCAGTATTTACATTCTGAGCTTCAGCAATATTAAAGAAGGGTAGTAATATGTGCTTACAGAAGTCATGTTTCAAGGGTACAATCTCTACCTACAGACATTATTCTACAAGAGGCTTCCAAAAGCCTTTAATGTCACCTTTAAAAGCATTCTTTTCTTTTCCTTTCTTTTTTTTCCACATGGATCTAAAGTAGATTTTCAATTTCAAGCAATGACACCTATCACTATCCCCAGCAATTAGTTATAATATTTTTTAAAGTTTCAATATGGAATAAAATATAACCGTGGACTAATTAGAGATAGGAAAGACCACTAAGATCATCAGTTCCATTTCCAAAATTTTTGAATACTAGGATATCTCTGCAAAGCAGATTATATCAGCTTTTAGGAAAAAAACACCAGTAACTAGCAGTTAGTTGGTAGAGTGCATGTATGTGTGTTTAATAAGTTAAAATTCTCTGGTACATCTGTTCACTTATTTCTGCTGCTTCCTGACAGTGCTTGTTCCCTTAAAACAACACTTTCTTTTTTCCCATCTCAAAAGCTTTTTCATTCCTCCCCACTGTTTCTCAGGTCATTGTAACAAAAAAATTATATTAAGAAATAAAGTATAAAACAAGATATATTTCAAAGAGCACTTAGGTATGCATTTAACTCAGATGGAATAAAACATAATACAACGAGAAGTTTAAAGTCAAACTGCGTCCAAATCAACAGCCCTGACTGGGGNTTAAGGTTAGCAAATGTTGTGCTGCCAAATGAACAAATACAAAACAGAAATAAAATCATTTTAAAAACCCAAGCAAATATTTTATTCAGATTTAGCTGCAGTTAAAGTCTTCAACTTGAAGACCTTAAAATAAGCTTAAATTCAGGGAAATTTGCCTATCTGTCATTCTATTCATAGCTTTCTACGGTATTTTAAATCGTGAGTTAACCGGGCTCAGAAAAGGCCATGTTTGAAGGCACTCTTACAACCCCTGTATGTCATTCTTCTACTTCCCTAATTTCCATTATTCACCAAATTAACCTTGCAACAGTATGGTAAGAAACACCATTTTAAACTCTTCATGTGAGGATCAGGAAGAGAGTGCTGTGCACCCATGGCCAGAAGTACATGAGGCTTGTGAGCAGCCTAGGAAGTGACCTCAGGAATCCCGGTCCATGCAGCCACACTTCTTCATCCCCTGGGAATTTCTCCATCTAAGGATGACAGGATCTGCACTCCTGCTAATTCTGAACTGCGTGGGAACCTCTTCAGCTCTGAATTCTGGTGATGCTGTAGCCATTCCCTAACCATCCCAAGCACATGGGTCTTAGAATTGTTTATACTAACATTGTTTGAGGGCCTGTGTGCAACCACAAAATGAAGAATCTAAAATGTTTTCAACCATCAAATATGATGTCAATGAAATACACTAACTGAATATTTTATGTCAAAGTTCACATTAGGGTTTCTTGAATTCAAGTGACCTCATAGTAAAAACCTACTATTGTTCTATCTTATGTAAATTTTTTATGATTTAAGAAAAGCTGCAAGCGTTTTACTCACTTTTTGTTTTCTTATTTTGCTTCCCATCATTTTCATTTCACAGATACATTATGAAATAATTTTTAAATTTGCAAAGTTTTACGGCACCTCAACCAACAAGCAGGGGAAAAGATCTGCCTGGCTTTGTTTTCCTTAAGACTAATTTTTTCAAGTGCTAGAGGTTAATAACACTTATTTCACCCATTGCTTGACTCTAATAAAAGCAGTGGGGCATAACATTCTGTAAAACCAGGCAATAGAGGAAATAACACTAATGTTAACCTCTAACATAAATGTAGTGGTAATTGCCCTGCTCTACTCTTAAAATGAATGCCTTTTGTAGTCTCCCAAGTGGCACTGAAAAAATTCTTGTGTTCTAGGCAGCAGTTTCCCAGTCCAAGAGCGCTCCATGTTATCCATTCCTTGTTGTGCCATACTGCACGGGGTCAAAGGTGTCACACAAAGGATTGCCACACAATTACAGATACAGAAAGAGCAAACCCTGGAACTACCTTTAATGTATGTATTTAAAATGCAGAGACTGCTTTCTGCCAGAAGAAACCATCTTGCCTGCTCTCCCTCTGCCCAATATTTAAGCAGGCAAATTTGGGAACAATACATCAGAAGGCAAATGAGGTATTCTAAATTAATTCATAATGGCACAACTATTCTGTTTTGTCCCAATACTATTTTGGCTTTAAATAAACTGGTTTTAAATAATTTTCAAGATAAGCTTACATGTGTATAAATACTGGGGTTTTATATAAATATTGTATTATTTTATGTTTGTCAAAAATAATGTTACTTGAAAGTCTTCGCTGACCTGAGTGGAACAGCCCTGTTTTGTGTGTGATGACACTATGTGTGGAACCGAGAATTTCACAAATATTCACAATATTATTCTCACCATTCATTTTAATTTCCAGGTGTCTTTAAGCAGGATAGGAAAGAACATGACAGTCAAAGGTCAGAGCCATTACTTAGTACCCTGTCACCTAAAAAAGGTCCTCATCTAATACTGCAAATTATATCAATTTTATAATAGTCATAGTAAGTCTCACATAACTCCTTCAGGATCTGAATAGAGCCCAAAATATGTCACTCCAACTCTTTGGATGCTTCTTTGGTTCATTGTCCTTTCAACCACTGGAGTTTCCTGGACACTCAGAAGATAATACTTGGTTGCAATGATGCTGTTGTAGCTTTCTGTGGCTCACCCAGGGCTCTGGACCACAACTCTAAAGAAATGCTCTCTTATCCCTCTCTTGGGCTCTGAATGTTTAAATAATGCTCCAATTCTGTTTAATAAAAAGTGACATGTTGGGACCACGTATTGCAATTCTCCAGAACAGTCACTGTACTGTATTTCCCTTTCTTCACAATCCTTCTTACTAGCTGTTAGGACCATCAGACAATCAAGAGTTTGGAATTAGGTGCCGAGTATCTTGGTGGATACAACCTAATGAGTGATGAGGTTGATCAAGAATATTGCAGGATATTCTTAGTGGGAACAGATATCTTGTTGCTATAGATATTAACTAGTAAAAACAAAAAAAAAAGTTGAGAGCAGGATGGTGGTGACTAACCAAATTGGAAAGGAGTTCTGGAAATGATCTTTCAAGGAGTACTTGTTCAAGCAAATTGAAGGGAAAACATACAATGAGAGAAAACTAAAATAGCATGGAGTAGTGGATAACTTCTACAAAAAGGCTAAAATTTGAAAGCAAAATGAGAACGAAAGAGATTTTGACTTACATACCCAACCTATCTGAAAGATGTTGGATATATGGCATAAAGTCAAAATGGAGAAACCTGTATATTCATCCATACTTCCATGAGCTACCTGATAAGGAAGGAGAGTGAGACTGTTTGCTGTGCAGCCACACTAATACTCTTCAGATGCATTACATTCATTAAATTCTTTTCTAATAAGGCAAGACAGCAGAGTTCTTTTCTCTTGACATTTATGAAGCCTGCAAAGTGGAAACAATCAGTACTTTGTCAACACCTGACATTTAGCCTGACCTTTTTTTCATAATTGTATTAGAAGGCTAGACTAGACCCCAGAACATTTGGAAACCAGCTGGATTTATAAACGGGAAAATGTACTTTAGTCCACTATGCTCAGCCAAACCAGTTCAGAACAGATTCCTCAAAATTTAGTAGAGGTGTTCATGAAAGAGCAACAAGGTAGCTTTTTGAAGAAATGGACCCAAGGTCTGTGCATAAAATAGAAGTACAAATGTAATCTTTCTGGCACCATCCACACAGACTGGTTTTCCTACCTGAACCACAATCATAGAAAGAAAGCACAGTTTTCTGAAACCATTGCAAAAAATCCTCAAGACCTTTTCAGGATGGCACATCTCTCCCACTTAACACACAGGTAAACTGCACTAGAGAAAAAAATAATTTAGAGTGACATGCTATTCATCTGTGCATTTTACTTATTTCATAACTTCATCCTATTTGGAGGTCTCTTGCAAGAGATATTCAAGTGGAAATGTGACATCCAACAGCTATACTATATACAGGGGCTGATTACATCTGTCTACCGAGAAGCACCTATTCTCATCTTCATTGTTCTAATGGTACAGGACATGTTCAGACACACTAAAGCAAATATCATCCCTCTCTACCTCATAGACATTTCACTGTCTTCCAAAAGCAAAACTGTAGCCTGATTAACTGGGTCCTGGGCGTCATTCCCATTTACTTTGCCAATAGCTCTGTCTGTGGACCCATGGCTTTCCAGAGCTTACTTGTTGAGCTGGGAGGTTCCCCACTACCCTTTGAAAAAGTATGGCCAGGATGGAAGGAAGAGAAAGGTAACCTGTATTGGAATCATGAGTTTCTCCACAAAATATAGGAAGAGCAATGCCCCAGAGAAGTATTTGAACAAAACAATCTTTCTGATGCAAGAAAAACAGTATTATTGTAGTGGAGCAGCTATGAAAGAAGGTATTCTGCAGTACCTGCTGTGAACAAGGCCCCTGCCTTAATTATGTCTGAAGTTTGGTGGCAAATAGCCAATCCCCAAGTGAAGGAGGGAAAAGGAACCAGTATTTTTTTCCCATTCATTTAGCTGGCTGATTATTCTGAGTCTTTGACTCTTTGACCTTTTGTTCTTTATGAATGTGCCCTGGGTGTACCTATAGGGTCAGCTTAGACAGACGGAGAGCAGCTAAATCTGGCTTTGTACAGTGCTTTAAACAGTCCCCACAATGCCCAGTGTCTGCCTCCTGCCCTCACTTTACTTGAGTGCTGAGAGACCTCATTCTGAGGAACTGGTGAGAGGTGGGAACTGGTGGGTTACAAAAGCTAAGGTTTTTCTTCACCACAAAACACAAGTGCCAGCATTTCTAGCCACTGTGAGACCTTCTGCTTACATGACAGCAGTGCTGGCTGGTGACTGATCCAGAAATGAACTTTGCCAGACAATAAAAACTCAGAGTATTCGGACACATAAGCGCATGAAATTGTCCCACTGTGCAAAAGGATCCTACAGCCAGCAAAGATCTCATAAACGACTTGAGAAAGCATGACAGAGGGAAAACAAAGGAAAATTCAGGACAAGATGTTTCAGAATACATTATTTCAAAAGCCTAATTGCACTGAATGATTTTGGTCCTAAAGATCAACATTATGTGTTTTACATACTGTGCAAGTACAATTAAAACTCTCCTAACTGGACCTGAAAGCAGACACTGGCAAACCAGAAAAATGATTGAAATATTTGAGTGCAGGAAAGCACAGGACATTTTTGCTTCTGATGTTAGCCTCTTTCTTTCTGTTGGATACACAGGGAATCTGGGAAAAGAAGTTTCTAAATCAGCATCTGATTTGGGTGACAAACTCAGCCATGCAAAGACCCTGTGAACTCTGCCTCTGAAGTTGTAGTTAAGTGCAATCTATTCAGTAGGAGTTCCATTCATTACATCTGTGTCCATGAAGGAAAGTTGCACCATGATTCCCAGTGCCTCAGCAGCAGAACTGCCAAGCACGGGCCTTTCAGAAAGCTTGTGCTCCAGATCTGTCTGTGAACCACTGCACTTTCTGTCATCCCTGGTCTAAACCCAGAAAGATTTGTGTATTTCGACCATTATTGGAACATAAATGATGAACTCTCTGATCATTCATCCTTCCATTTCTACTTGCACTCCTTCCATTTGTGTTTTCCTCGCTGCCTATTACAAACTCCAGGTATTCAAGCCTCCTTTATGTCCATCATACTCAGTGTATTCCAAAGACCTGGATCCTTTCCCTCACGAGTGTGTTCAGAACTGAACTGTTGTTGATTCGGTGTGATTGAGCTTTACAGTGTAAATAAGCACCGAGCCCTTACTCTGATAAGAGCACCACAAATAAATAAATACATTATTACCTCAGGTTATGCTCCCAAAAGCAACTGTTTGGTGAGGGGAATCCATGACCTTACAAGCTGATGACCCACAAATACAATAATTGACAACAAATATGACTCCATTTTTCCATCATTCAGACAAGAGTTGGACTATTCAAAGACTTCTGGGAAACCGGGATGGAAGGCCATAAACAATCCTATGGCTGATTAGTGGCATGACCAGCCACTGTTGTGGAGCAGGAAAAAGAAGGGAATGCTCAGTTTGATTCATAAGCACAATAAAAAGCTTTATAATTCACCATGAAGGGCAGATCAGTAAAATTTTTCTCCACACTTCATGCAGGACCATGAACTAGTTAAATGAAAAAATAAAGCTAGAAAAGCCCAGTACTTGGTGCAGACATCAAGATTTAGATTAAAGGGGGATGGAAAGGATAAATATGATCCTTGGTAGTGCTGTATGGAAAAATACTGAAATCACCAGGCAAGCAATGATGACCCAGGCTCTGCTGTGCAGAGAAGGCGAGGGCTATGCCCAGTCTAGTCAGAAAAGGGATCTGAATCATTCTCTGCTTCAGTTTTAAATAATGATGGCATTTTGTGTTCAACAATTCGGGAAAATAATCTTCGTTTAAAACTGTTTGTAATTCAAAAATGGGTTACTTAAAATTAAACTGTTGGCATTCAATCTGTGGAAAAATGTCTCAGGGTTGAGTTTTCATCTCTCTGTAAATCTATCTTCATCCATCCTGCAGTAAAACCATGTCATTAGAGCCGCCACTCATTCAGGAAGGTGGTGCAGATCTATTACCAGATTCCCTCCTCAGAGGCCACTGCATTGTGCCTCCTCCTCCAAACTGCTGTGGGGTTTTCTGGTCCATGCTCTATGGGCAGATGTTCCCGGAGAATTACTGTATTTATTTAAACAAACTGCAATATATATATATAAAAAAATCTGTTACAGCAAGTAATGATGAGAGAAAAAAAAAAAAAGGCCACGAGTTTTTCTACATCTGTTTTTGTTACACATGGTAACCAGGGAGATGAAAATATCCACAGTCCTTGGTTCTGCTACTCATAACAAAGTGCTCCTGCTTTATACACTGAATGGTTTAATTTGATTTTTTTTAAGAGACTGAAAATAAACACAATCTCTATGCATAGTTTCCTCTGTTTTCAGGAACTATGACCTTTGACTCCTGTAAATCTATTTAAAGCCAATGTCTAAAGATCTGTTGTTCTAAGGATGTACAAAATATACCTAAGATTTATGTAACAATAAATCTTTCCTGGCTTTTCCTTTGTCAATTTTATTTCATTAACCAAAGCCAGTAACCAAAAAAGAGCTGCACATCCTCTGGAAGCTGTCTAATGGGTTATTTATTTTTATTACAAACAATCATTTGTTTGTATCTCATATTAATGTTGAAGGCAGGTGAAGACATAAGGATTTACTGTCATCCACATACAGATGTGCAGTAGCACTACAAACAAGAGTTATGATTATAAAAACTCACTTAGTGCCATGATAGGCATTCATCTCTGAAAACAACCCCACTAAAATAATCCAGATATAAAGTGTGGGCCACTGCACAAAACACTCGAAAACAATGTTTTCTGTCTCTTGGAAGTCATGGAAAATGTTACAATATTACCATTTTAAGATTGTTTTATAAAATGTCTTACTCCACTCTTAAACCATTATCACCACTTCCACCAGCCCCAGAGTAACACTGACTTAAACTGTTTAAAAATAGATGTATTTTCTTCTCATCAAGAATTATTACCACTCTGATGGTCTCAACAAGTTTGAAGTTGGTGAAAAAAAATGCTAAGAGGGACAGACTTGGTTTTTCAGATAAATATATACTATGTCTTCTAACCAGATCCCTTCCCAAAGGGAAAAAACAAGAAAAAAAAAAGCTAAGTTAAAATGATTGGGAAGAAAAATTACAAAGTAAAAAGTAAATGAATCAACAATTTAGGAAGATATTTATGATTTTGGGAAAAGGCAAAAAAACCCATATCTGTAAAAAGACAGTAACTTCATTAAACAACCAGCTGGGTCAAAATTAAGATAACAAAGGAGGAGAAAGACTACAATGCCTAACTCCTGGAAAAATAGCAGACTGTGATCCATAAAAATCCATACTGGATGATGTTCATGGAAGACACTAAGTGGTACCAGCTAGTTATAAACACTTTAAAAACAACTGGCCAAGGTAACAGGCGCAGATTCCTAGAAGACCTGCTGAATATCTACCTGGCCTGGTGAAGTCAATTTTTAATAAATGTTTTACTAACAAGGCAATGCAAGAAGACTGGAAAAATGCTAATAATTTGCCAGTACCCACAAAGGGCAAGATGGATGACCCAGGTAATTGCAGGTTGGTTAGTGACATCTATTTTAGGCAAAACAAAGGAACACCAAAAAGGGAATGAGTTGATAAAGAACTCAGGAACAGGAAGATAATTACTACCAGTCAGCATGTTTTTATGGCAAGTAGGTATTGTCAAACATATCCTATCTCATTCAATCTTTAGAGATGATACATTTCATGCGTGGAAGCAACAGCACACCTCAGAAGTACCTGAGACCTCCATAAGACTTCTGGTTTGTTTAGCACTGTCCAATACCAGGAGATACATATCAATGGATTAAGATCTAGCTTAAAAAGAGGAATAATCATGGAAGTTCACTAGGAGGGGCCCTGACAAATTAAGTCCAATGCAATTCAGCATTTTCATGAGAGATCTGTAAATATTAATCCCCACCAATCTGCAGTGTGGGGTTTGTACAGAGAGAGTGTCACTGTAGACATACACAGTGAAAGACTGTGCCTTAAAAAGCAGCAACAGGAAGAATTCAGTTGTCAAAGTGTGCAGGCAAATTAAATGAAGCTTGATCTTTGGCAAGTATAAATTAAGAAACCCAAGATGGATAAACAGATTGAGAAGTGTTTTAACCTCTAGACTAAAGCTGATTAAACCTCAAAGGAATATTTCACAGTTTTGATGTTCGCTTTCTGAAAAGAAGACTGGAAAACTGAATTGTCTAAGGTGAAACAAATTACAAAAATGAAGGCTTGAGAAAACTCTTATGTTGAGACAAGATACATTTGAAGATCTTATTTTGTTCATTTTAAGCGAGAATCCTGGAGAACGATCACAGTGTGTAAATATCTTCATGAAGAGAAAATACGAACACTATACAATTTTTTAATTTAGCAAAGAACTAGATTTCAAGGTACAGTTGCTGGATCTTTGTAATGCTTAGTTCAACTTTCCTTTAACTCTCACTGGGCAGGCACTAGTTCCACGAAAGCTGAATATTACTTAAAAAGAAAAAAGACCTTGTAACTAGGGGTTCATTGTCACTGATTAGGCTGTGGGCTCTTTTCTTTCACAAGATCCCTTTTTAAGGCAGTTCCTGTGTTCTCCTCTGTAAAGGGAATTTCTTAGTTGGACAAGTGGCTGCGCTAGCTCTCACCACAGGTTACACTATTTCCAAGGGGACCTGCAGGAACAGGTTAGTACCACAGGAGCATCCAAACACCACCTCCAAAACTGAAGGTGACAAACTTCATATAAAATTGTGACTTTGGTGAAAAAGAAGAACAGATGAGAGGTTTCAATTAAAAGATTCAGATAACTGCAGTGCCATCTCGCAGTGTGTTTATGAGGGTACTTCCAGCCTTTTCTTCTGACCACCATAAAGCTTTTCTGTTTATTGTTGCCAGGTGACAGATGTTTTCTAGACCTTAGGAAGGCAGCATTCCTGCCTTACGGGCCTATCTATTTCAGAGAATATGGACAAAGTGGAATTACAAAAAGAAGGGTTATTTTAAAGCATAAGTCACAAATGAAACAGAAACCTCAAAAGGCTTGAGCATAACATATGAAGCAAGAGTCTTAAAAAATAACTCAGGCAGGCTGCTCTGTTCAGCAGAGACAGCATTAAAAACCAAAATGTTGATTATATGAGAAGCAGATGGATTTGGGAATATTGGAGGAGCAGATGGGGAGGACTGGGAACAGGAAGCTTGCTGTGGGAGGACAGCTAAAGGGGGCAAGCTGTTCTTGCACACGAGGCTGTGAAAGCTCTTTACACCTGAGGCAGCAGCAGGTGAGGAGCCCGTAGTGACACACGAAAGAGGGAGGCAATGTGATCGAGACAATAAGTCAGGAAAGAGTTCAGCAGATGCATTTCGTATTCACTAGGAAGGGTTCTGCTTATTTATGGAATGCTGAAGTAGTGGATGTCCCAACAGTCAGGGTCACGTAAAAGTAGACCCTGCAGACCCATGTGGGTTTAAAAAAACCCAGTTGGCTCACTCTAGCAGTATTGCTCATTGTTAGATTTGGAAACAGATGTTTAATTGATGAAAATCAGAGGAGCTATAGGAATTTCAGTGGAGTTATAGCAGCTTATAGTTACTGGCAGCTTTAGACCTGTTTGTCATTAACTAACAACATATCGTCAACAAGTAACATACTTTGTATATTTGCAGCACTAAAGAACTATTATTTTTAGATTGAAAAAGTCATTTTCTTGTCAAAATGAGCCAAGTTAGCTGATGTTTACTGCCATTCTCATCTCTGTTGCTGCCACTGAGAGTCATCTCCACTGGCTTTAGCTTGGTAAATATTTGGTACTTTATCAAGTATTATGTCATTCTCAGTGTATGGTTGACAATCTTTCTGCTTAAGTTTCTATGGCATGCATTAGTCAATTGGAGATTGACATATGAGTTTGATTTAGGTTAAAAAATATGAACCAGAGCAGAGGATGAAGAATTCAATTTATAACCACTAAAATTGCAAAGAAAATACAACCGAGAACAATGCTGGCATTCCTCAAAATAGCAGATATATGTGTGGTTGTGGTTTGGAGAGAGAGGGCAAACGGGAGGATTTTCCAAAGGAATGGAATAGAAATTTTACAGTGGTTTGTCTGGCCCTTCTATTCATGGAGTTTGTTAACTCCCTAAATAAAATAAAAACAGAAGATCATTTGCATTTTAAATAATAGGTTTTGCCTGAGACTCTCCACTCGTTTTATTAAGCAAATGAGTAAATAATTAGGTACAGGAGACAACTAAAAGATAAAAATTCCTACTAGCAAAGCACCTTCAAATTGCAAGGCTACACCATATGACCTTCTGAGAGACATTGCAAAAACATTTCAAAATCCGACCATTTTCTCAATTCTTTAATCTTTGAGACTTTCTTCTAGTGTCTGCATTAACAGGTTGAATTTTACTTTATTTAAAGTTTTCCTGAAGAGAAACCTTGCCTAAACACTACTAACTGAAATTTCTACAAAATTTTCACCCTTGCCTGTGTAACAGAGACCATGAAAACTTTTCCTCCTTTTTCCTGATATTTTTATTCCATCTCCTTTTCTAAATTTCTTGTCCAGTCTACTGCTGTCTGGGGTTTTCTCCTCTCAATATGCAAAGTACAGAAAAGTTTGTCTTTTTGCCTCCTCAGTGTGACCATATCAATGTTCACTTTCAGATCCCTTTCTAATCATCAGTTGCAAACATAAATTTAAGTTCCTTGCCATTAAGTTTCCAATATCTATGTTACTGTCCCTTGACTCTATCCCTCTTTGTCAAGTTTTGTGTTACCATCCACATTTCCTAGTGTTCCATCTTCTCTACTAGTCTGACAGCCATTCACAAACCATCTCTATTACCTGTTTCTCAAGGATCTTCTATGATAAAACAAGCTCCTGCAGCCACCTGCGTCGTTCTTCCCCTATTGATATTTAATTCCCTCTTAAAAAGCCATGTTTCCCATGTTGTTTGCAATTAACTGAGATCAATCATATCTTTATAAGTTAAAAAAGGCCATTTTTGTTATGTGGAGACCCCACTGAATTTCTGTTATTTCACAAGACATTAGTAGATATATTTGAAAAGAGATGAAAAAAGGAATTGCTCTATAGAATCATTAGTTAAATGAAGAGAAAGAACATAACATCCCACACAAATATTGCTGGTAATGATGATAATTACGACAGTGTTCAGTTATAACCCAGCTGGAAAACTCACAGCTTCTTCTTAAATGTGGACAGCACCATTAGTTCATCTATTGATGATTTCTCCCGTTAGATCACCTAAGTGTGACTTCCTGTCATTGAATTTCACTTCGGAATCCTCTGCTGAGCTCTCTGGAGGCCAAACACTGCACCACAGGCCTTAAATCAGGGAGACATAAATACACCACCATTTCCTAAGGCTCCTGAACTGGCAGAGAACTGATTAGATGTGCTCAAGTTATCCTCTCAGGCATTGTATTTTGGGGAAGACCATTCCTTCTCCATCCGTATGGATAACAGTTTTTCCCAAAGCTTTTCAGCTTGTAAGGAAGAGATGCTGAACAAGTACAGAGGGACCAGAGTGGCAATGAGAATCAGAGACAACTTGTATTTTTCTCTACAGGAATTCCTCTCTGCTTCTCATCTCTCTACTAAATCATGAGACTTGTCTCTGCTCCGCTTTTCAATAAGCTGAGCAACAGGAGATAACTGAGAATTTTGAAATTTCGTACTCTCATCATTTTTTTCTTAGGTTTAAAACTAAGGCAAATTAATGCATTCGCTCCCAAAAAATTCTTACGGGTAACTATCCAAATACACAGTTACACAGCCAAAAGAAGGGTTAAGAAGGTTCTTTAAAAAATACAGTTTATTTTGAAAGAGAAACAAGCTGTTTGTTAGAATGATTAGGATCATTACTCATTTTGAAGACACATGAAATAAACAAAGAGTTACTGACTGGCAACAGCAGCAGCAACTCTGGTCAGGAAATGTCTTAAAATATTAATAACTGTACACACCTAGATGAAGAAACAATATCACATCTGCTCAAACCATTATAAAGTAATAGAAACACATTTGAATTGGACACTTACAGTTTCCTGCTTGTCATCTTCTTGTTCCCCATTGGTTCCATAATGCGTTGGCACTGCTGAGTAAGCTCTCAGGAAGTCCAACTGAATATAGTCTCATAAGCTAAAGAGAGCAAATAGGGGTCTGATTTAGTTTGCAGTAATGGCAATAAACAAAACAAGAAAAATACCTTCTGAAAGAATTGTTTTTCTACGGAAATCCTGGCCATGGTCTTCTTTGGTTCTCAGGAAGAATGTTAATATTGAAGTAGCTTGACTTAGTGGAAATATTTAATTCTCATGAGTGTGGCTTTGTAAGAGTTCTAGAATGTCCTGGCTAATAAATGTCTCAGGTCAAGTTAAACAAATCAGAGTGGCAGCATTGTAATGGTTTAGTTTTATAATCTGCATATAAACTTAGAGCACTGTAGTAGACTTATTCTGATTTATTTGTGCCTGTACCAACATCCATTCATTTAACATCTTACAATTTAATCAAGTTAGGAAAACAAAACCCTGCATGCTACATTAGTTTTCATTATACAGCTTAGGAGTATTTTCAGCTAGAGTTTCTAAATATTACCCTTTCCAGGGTACCTGAAGGGATTTGTAATACCAGTGATGGCCTTCTGCAGTCCTCTATTCTTAACTCACAATGAAAAATCAAACAGAATTGGACATAGTGGAACACAATACAAATGGGAAGAGAAATTTTTTATATTCTCAGTGTTTGGGATCTAGGATAGCACTAAATATGAAAGATGTGACCAAGTTACAGAATTAAGAAGTAGAAAAACAAGGCAGTTTAAAAAAAAGAACAGTGTGGGACATGTTTAAGGTCCAGCAGATAGGAATTCATGCTAATTGCTATGTAGTCTGTTCAGTTTCCCTTTCCAAGCTCTAGATGTCACGTCAGAAAAGACCTGTCCTGGAATATTACCATCTCCCTCCATTTCCCATGTTTTGCAAGCAAGTCAGTAACAACAAAGAATTCCCATAAATTCCATTTATGTGGAAGCCACAAAGGCCATAGATTATGCTGGGAAACAGTAGCCACTGAGACAAAGTGCCTTCTTCATATAAGCTCAGTCAGATCTCTTTCAAACAGAGTTGGCAACCCATCTCTTTCTAGACTCTCTTCCAACTCCATGAACTGGGAATTATTTCTGATTTTATGCTCACTTGCAATTCTGGCACCTTAATAGATACATCATGAAAACTTTTCTGTCTTTTCTCATAAATGTTTGTTGACTCATATCGCCTGAATTTTTGCTACAGTACTTACATTTCCAGAATAGTCATACCCTAAGAATCTGTGCAGAAGTCACCTTTTCCTAAGTCTTCCCAGGGGTTTAGGCGAGAACTGCCAATAACTCTCTCCCTTCTCCTCCCCCACTCCATTCATATGATATTCTATGATATTCCCTGTTACTGAAGGAGTTCTTCCTCACAAGCATCCTTGGGAAGCAGTATTCCTGCGCTCTAGAAATGTTAAATACAGAGTCTGAAAATAGTCTGTTAGTGCTTTTGCACTATCACCTGCCCATCTTTATGCAGATTTTCTGAGACAAATGGGGGTAAGAGTCTGTGCATCTTAAATGCCAAGATAAATTGAAAGCTAATGGTAGGGAAAGTCGTGTCTAGAATGCCAAGTCTTGCAATGTGTCATTTTAATTTCTTGATCACTCTCCTGAGTCTCATGCAACACAAGGTGGCCAGTTCTTCAGAGCCTGGCTAGGTATAATCAGTCAGGACATACTCTGCATATTTTTATTTTTATATTGTGGTCTACACCATTATAGTAAATAAATTCATTATTATCATCATCCAACACTAGCAGCTTTTGAAATAGCTTCTACAGGAACTCATTACAAAGACATTCAGGCACTAATTTCCTCCTGGAGCTTGTAGGAGAAAGCAGCCTCTGTGAAGTTGTGGTGGATGTGTTTATAAGAACAGTACCTTACACGATGTCCCATAAGGCTGAAAAGTTAAGAACAGTTTGAGTACTGCGATGGGGCAGAATATAGGTTTTTTCGGACATGTTTTCCCAGTTACAGAGATTATCAGATTTACATTTCATCTCTGTGTTGCTTCTATTTTTTTTTTAAGGTACAGGGGTTTTTTTTCAGGTAAATGACAGTCATCAGATGTTCCCCATAAAAATCTCACAAGGACAAAATGCAGGACATTATAAACCATGAGCCATAAAAAGGCCTAGCAGAAGGGAGAAGAGGGATTAAGGAAGAAGTTGGCATTGTCCAACTGTGGGATAAAGTCTCTGTGTTTCGCATCTCGACAATCAGGCAGCTAGCTAGTTAATGTGCATTAGCATTCACTCCGCTCAAAAAAACACGTGATTTTGGGGATGAGAACACTGACTGCTGGAAAAATGCATGATTTGGAGGGTGAGGACATTGACTTCCTTTTTATATTTGCTATTCTAATTACACTGTCCTGATTTCAAATTAAAGACACAATGGCTTTTGCTTTTCCATTATATAATTATAGATTTCTGTAAACATTCTTTCCTTTGTTGGTTTGCTCTGCACACAGATTTTTTAAAATGCAGAAAGCAATCAAAATAAATTCTGAAATAAAAACAAATGGCACCTCGGATATTCCCTTAAAAAATAGCTCTGTGCATCATCCTCAGGCACTTTTGTCATCTGTTGCTATAATAACCACTTTGATTACACGAACACTCACCAAACTACGCTTGGCTGACTGTAGGGCACTTCCCAGCAGCTAAATGAATAGCTCTGAAGTACTGCTCTCTTCCAGCTCAGTACCAGATTTCGTCCTATCATATCAACAGCCGCGCAGCCAAAAAACTGAGCTTTCCAGCACATGGTCTCCATGGTGTTTATGTGTTTCTTCCCCAAACAGACAGATGCAGATTAAGCAATGCATGTCAATCTCATTAGGAGACTGTGAAATGTGCAGAAAGTTTGTTACACACTCATGCAATCATACACATTGTGAACATCCTGTTTATTTGGCCCCTTCTCTGATGATTGGCTGTGGTGTTTCAGCACATTACTGACAGCTGGGAATGGCTCCAATGGAACATGCTTTTCCTATGACAAAAGATCTAGAGAGCAGCAGTAACATGTGTCTGCCCATTATTTCAGCCGCACAAAAAAAAAAAAAAAAAAGTAAAAAGCCCCAGCACAGGCCCTCCAAATGAATAGCACATTGGTTGTCTGAGCTGGGCTGCAGCACCGCTAGATGGGCCCTTGATGACCTTTGGAGGCCATCTGAGATAATAAATCCTCGGACCCCCAGTTCCGGAATGCTTTGGGCAAGGTCAGGATGGCAAATTTCCCACTTCCACAATATCAGATGTTACGGTAATTCCTTTTAGCTAATGTGTAAGAGCAAAGGAATGTCTTCAAACCTCATCTAGGCCCTGTGGAATCTGTTGAAAATGCATGACAGCTGCGGGCTTTGGCTGGGGTCTGCCTGTGAATATATGAGATCTGGAAGCCTTTCAGACAAGGCAAGGAGGGAATGACTGTACATTCGGTGTGTGCCGTGGGTCTCCCGCCCTCCCTCCCCAGCCCCATTTCACGCAGTACAGCCGTGTCACAGCCCCATGGTCATGGCTATCATGCATTCCTGATGGCTGAGTGTCGCGGGCAATGGCCACCATACAGAAATACAGATATGCACCTCCACACACAAGCACACAAATGAAAAGAGGAATAAAAAGATGGATTTCCATATGCTCTGAGAACAGGAAACTGAGTAGCTCCCATGTATTTTAATAAAATTGGTGGGGAGCATAGAAGTAATTAAGTGCTTGATTGGTGCTTGATGTGTCTGGATGCTCAAGGTGGGAAGGGATCTCACATGGATTCTCTTGTTACCTGTTGTACAGAATACAGGTGAAAGACCATGGCCCCCTCCAATATCCTTATTTTCAAGAAAAAGCTCATGGCCTCCTATACAGCACAAAGCAAAGAGGTTCAACACCAGCTTGTGTATTTATCCTCTTTGCAATCTTGTGCTTTCTAAGGCTTTCCATAGTCTTGACTTCTCTGATCTCGTCCTCAAATCCAAAGTCTGCAGCGTGTGTGGGAAACTCTGCTTGCCATGTGCATAAATTACCAAGGCACAAGGCAAGGAAAGATCAAAACAATTGACTTGGAGAGCTACTACCTTCACTATACGTAACTTTTCCAGTCTGGAGTTCACAGCCCAGACTAACACAACCTTTTAACTGTACTTGAATCACTTCAACAGTGTGAGAAAACTCCAAGCACAAGGGGCTTCTTCCAATAACATCAGTATTCCACACAGTGTTTCATAAACTTTTATTATAACCCATACTGCCATGAGGTCACCTGCACATGCACTATGTCCATCTTTTACACTGAAAATAGCAACAACCTGCTTTATGTGCAATAGTAGCGGCTGCAAATTGTTACTGCCACCAGTATAAAATGAAGTAAAAGAACAGATTCGGTAATATCTGGATACAATGCATCTGATGGTGAGAAACTGGGAGCAAGTACTTCTCCCAGATTCCAAAAGGGGCCTTAGGTTTCCAAGAGAAGCAAAGAAAGGACTGTTTAGAGAACCTGAAAACAGGACTCCAAATATGTGTGGGGCTGTCATACCTGAGCTGCAGCAGAGAGAGAATAGGAACTAGGAAATTAGAAGTATGTTCATTATTAAGATTAAAGACAGCACACTCATGGCTTCTTGCAAGCAGCTGAAAAGCACAGCAAGTCTAAACTTATCAGCCAAAGATTGGTAACAAGAGATAACTGTCTTTGGTAAAATCAAAATATATTGAAAACTTGTTCCATTTTTGACAAAGGCAGAAGGGCTGGAGAGGTTATAATTTGTCCCAGATTTTCATAAGAGTAGGAGGAAAAACAATTTCATGGCTGGTTTCAAGTAAAAACAGTTGAAAGGACTGATTTAAGCAGAAAGATATATAAAAATAAAGCTTTATCTATTTCAGAATGCAGATTCTGAATTAGTGAGCTGTAGCTGCTTTGTTCTGCCATATGTCTAACAAGTATCTGTTTACTGACATACATCTACACAAGATGCATTTTAAATGAAGGAAAGTGGAATTATCACCCACTGAAAAACAGCATTGTACTTGATCCTGCAAAACATTTCATTCCCCCTATTTAGAGGCTTATAACCAGTATCTACAGATTTAATCTGTTCACATTTATGGAAGTCTGGACAATGTAATTATCTTTATTCTTGTGCTGATCACTGCGTTAAATATCACCCCAAACAACTCTTCTGGCACTGCACTGTGTTTATGCCCAGTATGGGTAGAAGGAGACTCTCTGCTGGATGATTATTACCATTTCCTAATTCACTTTTGTTTTCCCTTTCATCCAAATGTGGCTGAAGCTCATTTCACTCTAAGGAAGTTTATGTAAGTGAGTATTAGCAGTCCTCCTTGCATTTTTCTTCTGCTCATGATTCTCTGAGCAAACAACACTCTTTCAGACAAGTGAACTGAATCCATTATTTATTAATCTGCCTTCCTCAGGTGAAGGTGCCTGTTCTCCACCCTGGATCCCCATAACAAAGAGGTTTAACATCTTTTCGTTTTAATTCAGAGTCATTATGTAAGGTGCAGTGCTGGAAAGCACAGATAGATTGTTCTATCCAAGCCTGCAAAAAAAAATAACACAGTAGCATGTTGTCTGGACCCACTGGCTTCATTATAAACCATATGGTGCTTTACAGTAGATAAGCCATAATTCCAGATTTTGTATTCAGAGCTGAGAGTCAGTTCACAAGCCAATGTCATGGCACAGCTAAAGGAGCTGAGACTCCTCTGTTTTAGCTTTAGGAGAGGGTTCTGGGAGAGACTGTGCACAGCACTTGGTTCAAAGCACTGAGTAACATCAGTGACATAAGACTGAGTGGCAATAAAACACATTAGGAAAGGAGATACTTGACACACTGGCGTGAGAATTTGCTCAGTCAATGACCCTTCACCACTGTCCTTCCCTTCTTAGCACGTCTGGTCCAGAGGGAGGACAAAGACAAGCCATCTGGTCTCTTATCTGACTTCGTTAGTTTCTATTTGCTGTTTTCAGACACAAATTGCTTACATATTGATTTTTCCAGCAAATGCTTAGTCAGGGAGCCACAGACACACAGCATTTTTTAGTCCATTCCCAGATATTTTTCTTTTGAGTGTGCACAGAAAATGGACAAAATCATCAAGCTGGAAGGTCCCTACCAGTCAAACAGATGAACCGTTCTCTGGAAAGAAAGCAAAACGAGTGCCTCTGAACCCACACAAAAGATATGACAATCATAGGTCACCGAGTGAAATAATTCCCTTCATTCAGTGATCAAAAGGTCTAACTCATCTGCCAAGGGAACATCAGGGACAGGACACCATTTGCAATTGCTATAGTCAACGTGAATCGACAACACTGACCTGGTTCTCCAAAGCAGCAATGCTTCGGAGCTGGTGTAATTTTAAAAACCAAAGACTAATTGTTCATTTGTTATGCCTGTGGATACAGAAAGCTTCCAATCATTACCACAGGAGAAAGAAACGAACAGAGATGCGTGCAGAACTGGTACAGCACTGGTACTGTTCATGCAGGAAACTTTATTTTAGGGTGGAATTTCAATAACATCACCTGTTAAAGTCCAGTTGTCTTCTGCAGAACCAGAGTTTCGTTCCAGTTTTCATGCCAATGGGGGCTATGTGCTTCTTCCAAAGTCCTGTTGCATTTAGTACTGGAAGCCCTGTTTCTCTTTGCTCTGAGGGTAACCTGGGGAATCTTGTGTGTGGTATTGAAGTCCATTTGAAGTTCCATTCACTTTTCCCAGTCTCCCTGGAAATGTGTACGAGCAGACCAGTTTTTGCCTTACCAAGAGAGAGCCCTTTATATGCAATCCTTATAAAATATTACAGCAGGCTAAGAAATGAAGCAGAACATTACAGTAAAGCTACTGTAATGGTTGGTGACATCAAAGCAGACTATGGTACCACACTGTTTTTAGAAAAAAGGGAATGACAGCACACTAAATCAAGTGTGGAAAACTAACCACACCTGATTAATAGACAAATTCTCCACACGTAATATTAGTCTGTCTACTGCATTTGACATGGTTTGTAATCCTGACTCTGCTTAATTGAGAGTTTTACCCGTGATTTCAGAGGGATTTTACCTACTGCCCTGCTTTTATGCAAACTTCCTGACCCCTGGTAAAGTGCACAAAGAGCCTAAAGCAAAGGAAGAGCTCTGCTCACAACATACTATCAAACTTCAAAACCAGCCTATTTTCAAAATTACAGCTACTGCAAATCTTTTTTTCAGAAGTCTACAGACATGCTGGTTTTTTTCCTTACTAAATTATCAGCCAATCCCTCCCACAGTCACAGCTGATTTGCTTCCACATTCAAGAATTTTCAACAGAGCTTAATCAATTCAGCAAAAGAGAAGTTACATTAAAAATACATGGAATTCACAAGGATAAATTTTCTTTGTAAAACCTTATCAAATAGCAGCGGATTTTTTCCTGTGATCAGTGGCTCTTTCAATTATATCAGTGGGGTAGATAGAGCAGTTTAAAACAACAGTAGAAATGTAGAGGAAATTCATGTGTTTATCTTGGTCTCAGGGGATTTCACCTAGATTTACACCACTGTCAGTAAGGACAGAATTTTGCCCATTGCTTAGATTGTCACTTTGCAATGTGATAATAACACTATTTCAGAGCATTCAGTCCCAAAAAATGTCAAATAACAGATGCCACTACCCACACCAGAAAACAGCTATCAATTTAAAATTATATAAGACCCATGTGGAAATACAGTTTTAACCTTAATGCCAGAGAAGTCACAACGTGCTTTGACAATGGCAGCCATTCCCCTTTCAATAAAATTATTTTCCAGGCATGGTCTATGCAGATTTTTAAAGGTTACAGTATTGAATCTACAGCTGGGAAATGCTTACTGAAATTCAGGCAATACCAATATCTGAAATATTTCTTCTGCCAGGAAGACTTCCAAGCTTTTCTTGATATTCATCTTTTAGCTTGCATTTAGAAGGGGGAAAAAAATTCATGAATATATATGTAGAAAGAATTTGTAGAAGCCTTTCCAAACTTCTAATTATGTGAATAGTCATGATTCCAAACTGCACGTAATAATTAAAGTAGCATGTTCCATCTCAGGAAAATCCATTTTTCATATTGGACTTGGTTGCACAGAGTGGAACATTTCTGCTTTGTTACATATGCTTTCCATTTGATATCTAAAATTGATACTGCCATATGATATGCAAGCAAAACAGCAAGCTGGTGGAAAAAGTACTTACAAGAGTAACATTTAAATCTTGAAGGCCTTCTCATAGCATGGCAAGTACCATTTTTAATCAGTTTATCCAAAACTCTACTTGTTCTGTCAGGTCTTAGGATGCTCACATACCTGAGAACAGCTGAGAGCAACCTGCCAGCGCAGGTATTCCCACTTCCCTTTATTTCCTTCTCCCAACCCACAAACTCCATCCTCTGATGAATCCCTTCACCTCCCTACACTGAGCAGACAAGGCATAATGAGGGATTTCAAACTGACTAATGAGTCAACCCCAAAGACAAATCCCCCATCTCAGACATAATGGAGTAAGTGGGAGCAGGCTCCCCAAAATTCTAGATATACCTCATCATATGCTTCCCTTCACACTCATTTCTACAGTGTAGCCAGTATCTCACCGCAGGGTTTTTCCCATCTGGCACAATCAATCGAATCAAAGTAGTCAGTCTCTCTCCTCCCACTCCACCTGACACACCAAGTCCCAGGAAGCCTGGCTGAGTTAGTGCCAATGAATTCATTATCTAAGTATTTTTTAATAGGTCCCATCGTTCCCAACTTGCTTGGTACCCCTTGTTATAAAACTAATACAAAATGTGTATTGTTGCTCTATAGGCCAAGCACACCAAGGCTGTATGTCAGCTCACCTGTGGTGTGACATAGAAAGATTAAGGCCAGGGAGTGATGCCAGGCCAAGAGGCACATCATTAGCAGGATGTTCTCACACAGAATCCAGCTTCTCTTGGCACAAGTTTTCCAAAGGGACAAATTCTGATGTCCATTCTCTTTAACTCAGAATTTTTCCTTTGTGAAGTGAGTGAAGACTGAGGTAAATTCCAGTAACAGGTTTGTCTAAGATTTGTCTCACTGAATTGGGCTTTTCTCAAAACTAGGCAAGACTGCCAATAGCATATCTACATTCTTGTCTACTCTGACCTAGCTGTACACCTGACTTGACAACTCTTTTCATATGATCTACTATTTCAATGTAAAATTCATATGATCTACTATTTCCATGTAAAATTTCCATGGCATTGTATTGCATGGATTCCTGTCAACAAACACAATATCTGGGAATGTAAGCTATTGGAGGATCCCTTAAACTAGAGAATACTTAAAAGATGTGGCCTGGAAAACACAAAAATCCAGGAATATAAAAGCAGCAGCAATATAACATCCACTGCCATCCCAAAATAAGCACAGCAGCAAGATCTGCAAATTGCCTGTAATTTGCAAAAGACAAACTTCCTTAGGTAAAAGTAGTTACTATTCAGCACAGCTTAGGTTTCCAGTAAGTTGCTCTCTTGAGATCTGCTTTTATAATCATTCCTGTCTCTGCAAGAAATATAATATTTCCAACAAATCTGTATCAGCAAAATCATGTTGTCCATAAAGTTTGACTGGCTGGAATCCTCACATAAAGTCTTTTCAATTCCACTGTGTCTTTTGGGCCTCCTTCTCTTGCAGGGGACATGGACAGGGAAAATTTTGATGTGTACTAATTTATGTTTGTCCCCAGGAGCCATAGAAGCTTTAACAAAGCACAGTCAAGTGAAAAACTAAACTTTTCAGTGGATTAGTACAAATCTACACCCCACCAAAACCAACTTAGAGTTTTTCATCTTGCCATAGTGATTCTACTTATACAGCATAGATAATGTTCCATATCAATGCTCTCCACTATGTAGTCCTTCACCCTGTCTTGGAACTGGTGCACTGAGCCCAAAACACAACTCTCTCTAAGGCTTGGATGTATTTCATGGCTATTTTATTTTGTTCTATCTAGGAATCAACCAAGCCCTTTGGGCTTGTTGCCTAGGAACTAAAGACTTTTGTGGAATATGAAGGAAAAATCATTCTCCCAAGATCAGGCAGTGTGAATTCTTCTTATAACCTTGATGGCATAACAGAAAGTCATTAGTATCAGTGCATCTTTCCCTTTTCTTAACAGAGCTACTGAAATCTCAACCAAAATTGAATTATTTCCTTCTCTCCCTCATGGTACATTGGATGTTCAGATCAAATATTCTGAAATCACAGACAAAGAAACAGCTAATAAGAATCTGCCTAAGATGCCTCTTTTTTTTCTGCAATGTTGACATTTTTTAATCATAAAGCCCTCATAATTTCCAAGGTAAAAATATTAACCCCAGTTATTCATGCAGTCTTGCAAGGTGAAATAAGTTATTAAACTCCTCTTAAGAAAGAAGCAGATAAGATCAAACCTCAACAAACTCAGCTGGGTCTGGTTTGAGGTTGTGAGACATTCAATACCTCAGCATCACATCATGATATTTTAAAGGACTTCAACTGGGCCCAGGTAGAAACAGGATAAAAATAAGATTTTTCCTCAGCACTAGCATCCTCCAGTATGCCATAATGAAAACCCTCCAGAAAAGAAAGCCATCACAAAGTGCTTAAAAACATTCAAAAATACAGCTACCTTGATATATCTGAGATTATTTTAGAAGGACATAATCTCTGAAAAGAGATAATATTATTTATTGTTACAGATATTATTCTATATACTGGACATCTCAGCCTCTTCAGAAGCACAGGCACAACTCATCGTGCTGCATACTCACAGACACAGAGGTCTTTTCAAAACCCACTAACAGAATAATTCATTCATGGTCCTTCTGCACAAATAGAGTAAAAATCACAATCTGCCTTTCTATCGTGTCTTTACAGAAGGACATATTGGAAAGGCTGCAAGTATACAAAGATCCAGGTGTGTTATTCACATAATATGGAACAGCAAGTCTGGGCTGGAATTCCCTCTTGAGCAAGTTCACTGTAGTCTTTTGATATACTTTGCTCTTCAGTCTTAATTTAAAACAAAACAAAACACCTAAAAACAAACAACAACAACAACAACAAAAAAACCAAACCGAACCAAACCAAAAAACACAATCTGCCACTTTTAGAACAGCACCTATATCTGGTCTTTCTTTTTTTTTGCATCTATCAAGGAGAACAGCAAAAGTTATGAGCCTATGAAATAGATGTACTATGATGCATTTTGACCCCATATATTTGGTGAGGTTTCATTTTAATAACAGCAAGGCTGTCACTAGACTCTCTTCTCTGAGACTCAGAAAACCCTGTTAATCTATAAGTTCGGAGAACTGCTAAATAATGCTGAAAATGTTAAAGGTGGGCAAGATCTGCTGGACTGTTCACTGCTACCAGCATCCCCACCCTGTGTGTTGGGATGTACTTCCTCACTGGTAGTTGCAAATGGGGCAAAAGTGCAAGTTTTGTCATTTTCTGGGGCATTTACTCTTTAACAAGAGACAGCCCAGTGTTAATATTTATACAATAGGCCTTTCAAATTTATTGGGGTTAAAACCAACATGCCGCCAAAAAAAATTAAGAGGTTTCAACATAAATTAACCTATTAAATGTAGCCCCCACAAAAAATTGTAAACTTTTTACCAGGTTTTAAAATTAGATTCCATAACAGGAACAAGAGTCTTCATTCAGTTTTAAGGAAGTTTCAGAGACTCTACATAAAGAATATCAAGTCTAAGGACTTTTCTTACCTATGGTCACAATGGTACAGCACTTATTTCACAGCATTATAAGCAAGTAATCTTCTCAGCTACCAGGGATAGGGGGAGTTTGTGGGTTTGGCACATGGCCCAACAGGATATGAACTGCAATGCAACAACAGGCAAATAACAGTGGCATTCTCCTTGCAGAATCCTTTAGTTCCTGTAGCCTAGACCTCATAGCCCCAGAGACTCCCAAACTTTCCTATAGGCAGTTTGGAGTCATTAAGAGACTCAAAAGAAAAGGCAGAAAACGTGTCTCCATGCAGGCACAGCTCCTGTCACAGATATGCCACCCCAGATCTCAAAACATGATCACTGTAGCCAGTGCATGGAAAGGCTGCTCATCAATGATATCCTCATTCACAGTTAACCCCGTATTTAATTATGCACAAAAAACCCCCAAACAGACCCAATGTTTTCTCCTAGATAATAATGAAAAAGCTGATCAAAGAACAATTAAAATCCATTTCAAATAGTAGAAGAGCTTTAGGGGGAAAAAACAAAAGGAAAAAAATACTGATCCATAACCACATCCTACAGTAGAGAGCTGGAGTACAGCTGGTCTTGAGCACTCGTACCCTGCTATGCTCTCACCTAAAGAAATTATAATCCATTCAAATACACAGACAATGAACTCTGCAGGCAGAGTTCAAACCTTGAGCATTCAAGCCCACCACCACAAGGCCTCCAGATCCCAGCTAGAGAAGGAACAGGTTCAGATGTGAGAAGCAGCAGGCTGTAAACCACAGAGGACCAGCTGCTGGAGTAATCGCATTCACAACAAGAGCATACAGCTCTTATGCTAAAATGGTGCCTTAAATAAATGAACAAAATTAATTCTGAGTGTATATTGACTACAACAAGTATATATTAAAAATAAACTCAGCTATCTACCAAAATAATGACAGGTGAGCTCTAAAGGGTTCAGATTTATTTCTGATTTGTTTTGTACTACACTTACATTTCACATCTGCACTGCACAGCATTCATTTCAGATCATGTTACACAGCTTTATATGAATAGCCATAAGCAAAATGACTTATTATAAATCCAAATCCTTATTTACAATGAGATTTTTTTAATGGACATGGGAAAACAAAAATCAGGAGTGTTTTGATTTCATGAATTGTCAACGGCCAGGATGATACTTTGAAAATATAAAATATAGAAATTCCTAAAAGTTTATATCCTACTCTTGCTGATTTGTGTTTGCCTTTTAGGATTTCATTAAGATAACCTTTTTTTAATTATTATTATTTATTTCGTGATACACACACCTCTCTCTATGTGCAGAGAAGCATAAAGTAGGGAAGAAATGCACCCGTCTGCTGCCTCCTACCTAAGCATTCCGGTAACCAGGAGAGTTTAAAATTATTACATATCAAGAAATATGGAGGCCAAGTACAGAAATTTCACTACAGAAGCTGAGAAAGCCAGAAGACTCTGCTGACTCTCCCTTACACAATGAATATCAGTGACACACCTGCATAAACTTCTTAAGCAGAACTGTCCTGCAGTTACATTACACAGTTACACCATTGCGAGTACTGGGATTACCCCAAAATCAATGCAGCTTCGAACCAAAATTCCTCAAATTCAAATCAAATACCTCTTCTCATCTAAACCTGCCTGCTGAGACCAGTAGGGAGAATGCAAGAGAAGAACAAACAGGAGGACAGTTTCTTAGGTAAGTCTCATTTTTATTGGTTTTTTATAAGACACCATCATTCCCATGGCTTACAAATGCTATGTTGTCCATTCTTCATTTAATTTCCCTGGCAGAAAACATCTCACCTATTTTAACAAAAGTTCAGGGACAATAATATTGATATGTAGAATGGAATCACTTCAAATTGGGGCCACTTCTGGCCATTACCTGTCAGCACACAAAAACCTTTAATGATGCCCCTCATAATAAAAAGCTGTACTCTCTTCAGAAAACTTCAGCATTTTTCAGGATTACTGAAGTTTAATAGCAGTAAGCATGTTAATAGATGCATTGACTTTTTTTCCCATAAAACACATGCAAAACTAAAACATAAAAATCCTTGAGAATGATAAAAGAGAGTGCTTAAATAAAGACAGCCCTTTTCTTTGTGTGGGTTGAAAGAGAAACCTCAACTTTCAAAATAATCGAGCTGCAATGTATACACTCAATTTTCAGCCTTGTTTGGCCTCCTTTGACTCCAAGCCACCCCACTGCATGATGCTTTTGTTTTTTTAAAACTTTCGGTAATAAAAGAACAATCCATCAGCTGTCAGGACAGCTATCGGGAAGCCAGTTCCTAAATCTCCACTCATGTATTGTGGGCATTTTCTGGAACACCTGCACTGACAGTCTCAGAAAAAACTACTGAGCAAAGGCATGACGTTTTGGCGGGGCACAGACCAGACCACGTAAACAGCAGCAGTGGCAAAGCCACAGGAATTTCAGTGTGTGTGCATACATGTGTGTTTGTGTGTCTGAGGACTCCAGACAAATTTGTTCAGGGATCAATATGGCTTGTGGATACAGCTTTTTCACCACGCTACTCTGCTGCTTTCCTGGCTTTCAGTAACAGATGATTATTGGATACACTACCCTCGAGTAGGAAGCACATAATACAAGAAAGCTGCTGTTAATTCAACCCACAGGTCTTTCCCTGAGCTGAGGCTCCACTCGCTTTGAGCCTCACTACAGATGACCAGGGGCTCCAATCTGGCACCAGCTTTGGAGGTCTTATCATCTGATATTCATACTCATAGGAACAGCACCAAAACCTTCTCAAAACTTCTGCAAAATATAGGCTTAGAAAAAGATTTGTTTGGTTTTCTTTTTCTTTTTGTGTTAGCCTTAGCTTTCCATTAAGAAAAGTGAGGGACAAATTTTACATACGGCCAAGGATATGAGAGCCCCAGGTTTGGCTCTGCTCAAATCAAAGCCAAAGTTTCCATCATATCACCTCTGGAAAAAGGAAAAGACACTTGCATGTCCCTCCTCTTCATAACACAGGCCAGCTACAAACACACCTCAACATACCAGCAAATATGCTGAAGTAGTTTCAAATTGTAGAAAAAATTCAATAGGCAAATTCCCCATAAAAAATCTGAATGAGACAACATTAAATAAGATCCGCTACATCACGAAACACTGGAGAAGGAGTGCCAAAACGTACACACGTAACCCGAGAAAAAAAAATTACCCAATTTCAGGGAAGCTAGAAAACTGATCATTTTAATTCCTCAGCTATAATACAAATAATACAAATAACACTATAGAAATCTAAGCACAGTGTTGAGCTCCAGCTCTTTCAGGAGAGTCTTCTGAAACTGAGACTTCTGCAGAAATGGGCATTTGCTCTCTCCCTAATGATGTGCCTATTTCTCAGTTACCTCCGGAGCTGCTATTCCCCGTAAGTGTGAGAGTGTGAGTTGAGCTGACATACTCTGTCACTCTTTATCAGTGCTTCTGGTTGGGGTTGAGCACTTCAGAAAGTGAAGAGACAGCCAAATACCAACAGAAAAAGTGAAAATAAATGAGCAAAAGTTATAACAACTAAGGAAAATGAGAGCTAATATAGAAGATACCGACTTACTCTTTGCCCTCTGCAGAGTGACACCATATTCCAGCAACATGAAAAGCCATCACACAATCAACTGGTCTCCTGCCTGGTGTTGAGAAACACAGCTGTTCTGCATCACCAGCTTTCCAAAAAGATGACTGCCTTGACATTTTTCATATGCCAGGGGTTTTTTGTTTGCGTTTTAGTTTCAAAAGTGGTTTTTGCTGGACTATTCTTTTTTTTTTTCATACAAAAAACTTTTAAACCTGAATACATTTTGTGTTTTTATGAATATGTGCTGTCATTTAGGAGTCTGCACTGTAAGTTACCTTGACATACCAAACAGGCCAGGTGGCATTTTTTGGCTTCATCAGAAGGGTGCACCACGTTACCAACTCTGCTCCATGCAGTATTCCGGGCAGAAGGATAAATAATCCATGTGCTCCACAGCTCAGAGAGGTTAAAAGTCACAACCTTAAATCAGGCAACGGCTTGCAGCTTTCAAGGATCCAGCTACCACACACAAGATTCCCCAGGTTACCCTCAGAGCAAAGAGAAACAGGGCTTCCAGTACTAAATGCAACAGGACTTTGGAAGAAGCACATAGCCCCCATTGGCATGAAAACTGGAACGAAACTCTGGTTCTGCAGAAGACAACTGGACTTTAACAGGTGATGTTATTGAAATTCCACCCTAAAATAAAGTTTCCTGCATGAACAGTGCTGCTGGAAAATATTACTAGAATCTTTCTTTGCTCAGCCACAGAGGGAAAAAAAAAAAAAAGAACCACAGAAATGTAAGACTTGCAGCATATGCACAAAGATGCACAAAGAAATCAGAAATAAAATTTCCTATGCTGCAGTAAACTGAACTTCTGCTTTTAGGTTAGGGTCTTTTTATGTGAAGTATTTCAGGGTGAAATTCACAAATTCATTTTCTGACATGTTAGAGAAACAGAAAATCATCAAAGTTAGATGTATATTTACAAGTTCAGCCATTAAATAATGTGCTTTTTCTAGGCCCTACTTATGAATGTGAATTAGGGTTCATAATCTCTTATATTTGGAAAGAGAAGGAAAGAAACCAGGTACAGAAATTGGTTTTGATGATTAGTTATTGCCTAGATTAGAACAATAACTGGACTGTGTCATTACTCAGAAGAGATGAACTGATTATAAGAAGGAGTGACTGTACCATTAAAACCAGATGAATTACAATTCATCACTGCTTTTGGCACTGTACCCCCAGCATTGCACGCTCTATCTTGCACTCTCTATGTTCTAATTTACTTCCTCAATTGCAGTATCATTATGGGGAGAGTCAAGGGATGCCACTGTATGTTGCTTTACATCTTTTACTTCGCTGGCAAGCACTGCTCAATCTTTCAAGAAACGCTAATATTTTTAGTTATAAGTTTCTGTTTTACGCGTGGGAGGTGGCACAACTGAACAAGACAATTTGTTCCTTGCTTTAGTACCTCTGACTAGAATTAGTTCTTGAAACAGAGTCATTCCATTGGCATTGCTGTTTTAGCAGTCTAGGAAAGAAAACAAGGATGAGGGAGAACATCTTGCATGCTCTTTGACCATCCCTGTCACACAACTGGTGAATTCAGTCTTAAGTAAACTAAGAACATACTCAGACTCCACATCACTGATTTCTCATCCAGCGGGAAACCAGCTTGCACGACTGGGAACATCTGCTACCACTCAACCCTGGAATGATAAAACTTACATAAGACACTATCTTATACTGTCAACAATTCTATTTATCTTTCATTGCTCAGGTACCGGCTTATTGCTAAGTAATTATGATGGCATTTTCACAGGAAGCAGGAATGTAACCTTCATTGCTGCACATATAGGTTCCAGCATATCCTCCCCTCTATAACTCTGATTCTTTGTGTATAAATGCATTTTACTCACACTAAGACCTAAGACAGAAATCATCCATCCTTGGCTGCTGCTTCCACAGTTGTGCTGAAACTGGATTCTCAGGGACTAGAATGTTGCTTTGGAGAGTTACACACTGCACAGGCACTTTCATCATTTCAGCCTGTGTTACTTAATGCTTTCACACTGCATTAGAGGCCAGCAGAAGAATACAGTGTTCAGCCCTTAGCACAGCCGAGTTTAAAACCCATCAAATCTGGTTTGAACTAAATACTTTCATAAGTAAGATATACTTCTTCTTTGCAATGGCCGCAGGACTGGGTTCAGCATTTCAGTGCTACAATAACAGAATCTTGCATATAGACTTTTGCTATTATTATTATTCTACTTTAAACATGAAACTTCTGTGAGAGAGGAGGGATCCATCCTATTTCAATCTGGGCTCTCTGATTGCATCCACATTAGCTTTGTCATCTATATCAAAGGTATATAGTATAATTCACACAGTAAAATGCACTCCAGAAACTCACCTAGTGCACTCCTACCATTAACAGGTGTTCAGCCTTTGAATCCAAGTAAAATATAGTATAGCACAGGTGTCAGGTCCTCAGTAGGAAGTTCTTCCCTTTCCAGGTACACCACTGCGCTAATTATTTGCTAATACAGAGAGACCACCTGTCTACAAACTCCCAGGAACAATCTCCTATATGCAGCATTTCTGAATATCCCTCACAAACAGGGACACCACAGGCACTGCACATGACACGTCTTCCCCATTAACCAGGTCATTGCATAGCCCCATTCCATGTGATTAAACAAGACACAGAAACATACACATTTTGCAGCTAAAGGCGAATGCCTTAAGCAAAATAAAGGCACTCCTTGTTTTTCCCTCAAATATTTCCTGGGTGAACTATTTAAACAGGTTTTAAAAAAAATTATTAGGTTTATTTACATCACTTTAGCTAGATAGCCAAAGTCACAGCATCATCACGTGAACCAGTGTTTCCTTTTCCCCTCTGGAAGAAAATATGTTTCCTTGCTTGTATTTCTACAGCTGCCCTTTCTACTTGATTTCTCAGCTCTTGATCTTGCTTAACAACACAGCATTTAGAAGCTCTAAGAGCTTAAGAACACTTAATTGAACCTCCCAGCATCTTTTTGTTTTGTTGTACCCCCTACTTGTGATGATGTCACAGAATCGTTTATCTTGGAAAAAGTTCTTGGGGTTCATTGAGTCCAACCTTGGAGTGATCACCACCTTGTCATCTAAACCACAGCACTAAGTGCCATGTGCAGTCATTTCTTGAACACCTGCAGGGATGGTGTCTCCACCACCACCCTGGGCAGCCCATTCCAAAAATCAAAAACCCTTTTCATGAAGCAATTCTTCCCGAAGTCCAATCTGAACCTCCCTTGGTGAAGCTTGAGTGCATGTCCTCTGGTTCTGCCAGTAGCTGACTGGGAGAACTCTGAGTTCAGATAGTATACACAGAGCAGTTCCCTGGCCTCTTATTGAAAATTATCCTCCCACTGCGAGTCCTGCTCTACAACAAAGAGAAACTGCAACAATAGGGGACTCTGCTCCAGACCTTTGCAACACACGACAGAGCAGGGACGGCCGGAAAGCCATTGGAAATACATTCTGGGCTATTTTCCATTCTTTTTCTTTGCCTCCACTTGCAAACCTTTTTAAGATACTACTAGCAACTTACAATACAAGAATTTGCTTTTGCTTCTATTCAGCTCCCAGGGAATGATGACAAGCGAGGAGCACCCTACATCCTGGCACCACGGAGCACCAGAGCCTGCCCTGCCTCTTGCTTCCCCTTCCCTGCTGCTCTCAGCTGTTTTCTCTCCTGGTCTCAGCTTCCAAGGCACACTTTATTTAACAGAGAAGTAACTGTATGTGTTAAGCATTGGAAACACCAGCCCATTATCAATATAAAACAAATCTGAGAATCAAAATAGCTACAAGGAAGCCAACCAAGTGCACCAACATGGTTAGGCCATCCCAGGTCTCCTCCAGAAAGAGGCAAAGGATGGGTTTCCAGTGATGTGGTTTTTCTGACAGAAATTTGCCAAAACTTTCTGGAACTTAATTCAACAAGGAACTTTAATTGGGATGGAATAAATTAGATGCCCAGCATGCAGTTACTTCCACAGCATGGAGTGTTTCAGCAAGAAAGAGAGGCAATCTAGGAAACCTCAGCGCAGTATTCGGTGCCTGCTCCTGAGAATGTAAATATAGCACATTATCTCCACATTCTCTAGTACAAAAGGAATAATTTTGGAGACAGATTCTCCATCAGTATAGTCTGATAACTAGATGACTGACTAACTACTCAGGAAAGTTTTATTCTTCCCTCAGATGTAACAAAAAAGTGGTTTTTAAATAAATCTTGGTTTCACCCTGATATGGATATCTTCCTGACCAAAAAATCAAATATCTGTTTGGATAGATCACCACTTCTGTGACTTCCCTCCTTTACTGAAAGCTGAAGGTGCCACTGAATTAGTGTAATGCAAAGGCTTTAGGCCCAACCTGACTCTTCATCAAGTGTGAATGTCCAGATACCATCAGCATGTAAGAGAGCTTTGTCACAGTTTGCTTTATCCTTTCCTCCCCTCTGAGGTAGCAGTGATCTATGCAGTTCTCATGTGGCAGGGAGTTGCATAGACGGTGACACATTCCAGCTGGTACACCTTGTGGCTGTCTGTCTTCTCCACTGTCTCCTTTAAATCCTTCCACCGAACACCAGTGCTTGTGTCAGTTTAATGCACTGATCATCTTCACAAACAAAATTTAATCAAGCTGCAAATCTCTGAAAGATTAAGAATTAGGAAAGGCTCCTCTGGACTTCAGAGAACTTAAAGCCCAAGGATTTAGAGGGCTGAGAAGAACTCAGCGTGCGTTAAGATTCACGGAAGATCTATCTAACCTAATAAAGCTGTCAAGAAGAATGATTAAGTCAGTATAGATATCTAACAAAATAATCTAAAATTCATTCAGAATCAGAAAACAATAAGGTAAAAATCCATCCCAGGATGTATCAGTACATCTTTGTCCTGGTCATAGTCTTTCCAAGACGTCACTACTGACAACTGCTGTGAACAGTGTACAGGGCTACAAAGACCCGAGGTCTGAACTACTATGGCAATTATTCTGCTAAATCTTTTTTGAAGGATATCCTCAATATCCTCAACAGATGGACACCTACGTTATTCTACTAAATCAAATCCAAGCTAGTGAACAGTAAGAGCCATAGCTGAAATAAAAATCATTGGAGATTTTAGCCCTGAAATTACAGATGTGTTAGAGACTGGCCTGCATTGATACATTAAGGTCTTCATCAGTGTCATTGAATGTACTTGAGACTCCAATTCATCAGGATGCCTTGCAGTACAAAATAAATGGAATATAAAATAGAAGATAGTGTTGAGTGAAAATCTTCCGTCTTCATAAATGCTTTCCACAATTTTTCTTCTTTTAAGCCTTTCCTGAGATTTCTTATCCTATCATCTACAAATTCCTATTTTTACATCTTTCTGCTTTTTGTTTGACACTTCCTCCTTGCTATAGGAAACATTAAGCATGCGAATTTTAGCTATCTCAGCCACTGGTCAAATTCTTGAATCAATGCTGCAATCACAAAAAAGAAAAAAAAAATTCCAAGCAAAAAAACTGGAACACCAGGGAAAAAAATGGAGCAAAACTAAAAAGCAAACAAACAAACCCTCTCAGATTCTTTATTCAATAACTCTGATGCAAAATTTAGTGAGAGTAAATGGAAACACATCAGTACACACTAGTAGGAAATCAAATGCAAAATAAAAGCTTTCTTATTAATGTGAAGCAGAATTATCACCTACATGATCAGAGAGTTGTGCAGGATCATTCTGAACTGTGCATGAGCTAAATTCATACTTTATTCACTAACATACATGGAATGTATGAAATAAAGATCTCACTGTCACAGTATCTTATGATATTAGCACACATAACTGTTTAATTTAGATATAAATTGCTGGTTTATTTATATATATATGTATACGTGTATATTAAAATACATGGGTTTGTTTTTTTAAATTCAGGAAGAATTGCAGAACCAAACTAATCACTTAAGACCTATAATATTTTTTTCTTTTTTAATGAGCCAATGAAAATATTATTGTTTCAGCTTGGGAGAAAGTATTCTGCCTTCTTCTATAAGCTTGCCTGGAATAAGGAGTGTGGTCTAAAATAAATTCAATTCAGGGTGAAAAAAATCAAATTAAAAAAAAAACCCCAAAGGTAACTGATTGATGGATTGATTGCTGACCGGTAGATATACAGCGTGCTCCATGTGACATTTGAAAAAGTATTTCTAAATTTCATTTTAACACATACTCCACTAGCAATGAAAAATGTGCTGTCACTGATAAGTGGCCTTACCAGAAGAGTTTGTGGTGAAAAGGTTTTGAAAGAAGGAAATGGAAAGGGTATGGCCTTTCATTACATTAGGTAAATCTATTTGACCACAGAGGGGTTGAGACTCTGCTGCTGAGGCTACAAGCTAAACAGGCCATCAACTTAATTAATGCCTGACTTTCCAACCGAGGGCACACTTTGGCGGCACCCGATGCTCGGGGCCATCCTTTCCAAGGCTCACCCTGTGCCATCCCCGCTGCCCTTGGCAGATGTCCTGCCAGCAGCATGGCACCGCTCGGAAGCATCTCTCCGACCGCACCTTGGGGGGAGCAGGCCGCTCTCGGGATGCCGGAGCACAGCTGGAGCCAGATGTGCGCCAGGGAAGCGCCTGGTTGCCAACGATGTGCCAGAGGAATCCCTGCCCGCAGAAACACGGGGGAAACTGCTGCCACTCTGCTGTCCCAAGCGCCTTCCTCCCCTCCCTTGCTGCGGGAGAGAAAGGCGGCCAAGTCTGCGTGAGTAACAAGATGTTTCCCACAGGCTTCCAGTAAGCACAATCCTGTGCAGTGACAAGTACATCATCCTGTTCCCTCAGTTCTGCCTGAAAATCCCACTCTTCTGCCTGACAGCGCCCCTCCTGTACACAAACCCAGTATTTTGAATTCCTGGGCACCACCTTGTCATGGGGCTCTTGAAGCTCGAAACTGTCACCCATGTAAAAGTTTTGTCCTGAAACTTGAAACCAGATGAAATCTTCCCATTCCCTCCTTCCCTCCCTCCCCCCCAGCCAGCCTTGCAGAAGGCTTTGCCAAGTTTTAGGAGCATTTGAGCACACCTGGGTTGAGCCACAGAAGCTGAGGAAGGATGTGAAGACGTTGACAGAAATTACACAAAGCAACACCAAACCCCCTCAGGAGGTTTCATGCCACCTCTGATGTGCTCCTGGGCTGCTATACCAAATATATCCAATACAACTTCCCAGATCATACAAATGCTGCTCTCAAAACTGCATTTTGGACCACTTTTACTGTTGCCTAGAAACACATCCAAAACACATCTTGTCTACCTCTATTTGCAAACTGTGTCGTTAAATTGAAAGTTATCACATTAAGCACAAGAGCAGGTCACAGTTATCTTGTGCCTCACTTCATCTGGAAACCCCTGGACTGGAGGTCCACGGCAGAGTCCATGAGTCCTGGGTGTAATCCTTTAATTTTCTGTCTCATTCCACCCCAAAATACTGGCTGCATCCGCTAACTCTTGCCTGAAACCCATAGATCCTGCTTCGCCTGGAGTATTTTTTTTTAAATTCTCTGTGTTTTATTTCATAAGCATTGAGTGATAATAGACACAAATCCAGATTAAAAAGGGAATTATCAAAACCGAAATTACACCTTCAATGATAACCATAGCCAAGATGTGAGTGCTCAGCTCATTTCTCACTCTTTTAGAACAAATCACAAATCCCAAGAGGGGCAAAGATGCTATACAAGCCTAAATAAGAAATGAAACCCTGTGTAGTGAACTGGATCTCCTCATGTTAATAGTAATTTATTAAATAACTAGCATTACATATATGTTATCTCTATAACATTGAACACAAACACTAGGATTATTTCCCATCTTTCTTTATTATAGGACGTTTAAAAACAAGAGAAAGAAGTATGGGAAATTTGAAAACTTCTTGTTTGTCAGCGCAGCAAAATCCCACCTGCCCCATCCATTGCTGGCTGAGCTTCAGCAAACCAAGTCAGGCAGACCCCTTCTCTAAGAGTAAAGCTGAGCTTTTTCACAGCCCGCATAAATTTTTTTCTTTTATTTTTTCCCCCACCAGTAATTGATTCCATAGAAGTAAAGAATTGACCATCAATCACCACTTCACATTTTGGGCAGGGAGAGCAGTTCAAACCTACTACTTGCTTTACCTTTGGCAGTTTACACCCTTCTGCTACATCACACATCTTCACTCACCCTCCTGACAGCATCAGTGTTCACCCTTATCTCTCTCCACCCTCAGGATTGGTACCTGCATTTTCTACAGCACCAGGGAGGACACTGTTTTCACTGCAGAGTCCCCTGGTGCCACAGCATGAAGGTTCAGCCCATCAAACAAGCCGCTGTGGGGCAGGTCCCCAGAGAAAGTCTCACAGACAAAATATGGAATTTTAATGCACCTCTGACTCATATCCACACTGTAACTCCAAGCACCTCAGTCTCCTTGCACAGCTAAGGCTGCTTTAGCTTGCTGTCTTCAAAAAAACAGTGATGGAACACATTTGTGTGCGAGGAGTGATGCCCCCTTAGACGACATCAGCACAACTGGTAATGGTTGACCCAGAGCTGTGGGTAGATCTGCTGTAAATTATAAGTTCTTGAAGATTTCCAGTCATACTCTCATCTCCTTTACAAGCGTGTTTGTATGAATCTCTCCTGTGTCACTAAGAGTGGCTTGGTCAGGAAAGCCAGGTAGTAAATGCCATCCCACTTGGAGCTAGAGCTTGCATGCTTTTCAACAGAATAAGAATGGGTCAGACAAAGCATCCTGATTTACTCAGGTGGAAGGATTTTTTCAGAGAGGAATGGAAAAGGAGTGGGTGCGGTGGCTTATGCTAATTATCATCTATTTATTTTGGGAGATAAGCTACTTATACACGGTATGTTTAGTTTGGATTAACTTGGGCAGACACAGAATGACTGTCCACAGTTTGACCTTGACATAAGTAACTGGCCTTTGGCAAGGAAGGGGGACATTGACAGATATTGCCTCAAGAAAGGGATCAGTCACAACCCAACTGCTGCAGAAGTTGCTCCGGGCAACAGATCAGGGCTGGGAAACACTGGCTGGAAATGGCAGAGGGAGTAGGGTGAGAAAATATGAACTGTGATCAGAAAAAATGGAGAGCGAGGCTGGTCGGGGGTACAGACACCTCCTGTTAATGTAATTTGTTTTGGAATGACAATGTTTGTACCGAGCTGAACTCGAGGACAGGAAAAGGCAGACAATAGCACAAAGCTGCTGCATTGTTCGCCCCATGTGCTCTTTTCTTTTCCCTTGGCTTACCCAGCTGATCATTATGTAACCAATCAACTGGGCTAATTTTCAACCTGTCCAGGATATTCTCAATTATGTATTCTTCATAGAATGTCATGGTTTATTTTTAAAAGGCCCAGAATATTTCCTGTGATTAATGTCTGGATTAGTCGTTGTTTTACAGGGCATATAGACTTGGGTAACAAATCTTAATCCCGACTGAAAGGGCAATTCAACATGAGCAAGCTTTTAATTAAAGTATCTTAACAAAAGGATTATATATTTTTCCCCTTCCTTACAAATCTTCAGAGGCAAAATACAGCAATGGCAGATGAAGTGGGGCATGAAACACATTGTTTTCTGTTCTGGGAAGGTCTGCTTAAAAACCAAGCAGATTTCAAAATGACAAAACAATTTTTCCTGGCAAGTTTGGTATCAGGCTTTGTTTTGCTAAACCTGATTATGTACTTTGGCTGCTCAGCACAAGCATATGTTCCAAACCAATTTAGTCCCTGCTCAGAATGAGTCTCCTTATTTGTCCAACAGCTTCGGAAATCATTTTTTTATGCTGACTTTGAGTGACTGTTTAGCACACACTGCAAAGGTATTCCAGGGACAACAGACCTCTGCAGCAACGGAAGGTCCAATTCAAGACTTCTTTTTCTTTTTTTTTTTAACTCTTCTGTTCCAGCTACACTAATAAAGCTCTTCTCCTTGTTTTTAAACCTGCTATCCACATTGCACATGTTCCAAGGGAAGAAATGTCAGTCAGAGACTGCATTGACTGTGATAAAACACCACAAAGGTGAACAAAAGCATTAAAATTATTTAAAAAACCCCATGGTCATGATTGCAAATACAACCCTCATTTCCATGCATTAATACAGCATAAGTCTTCATATGTACAAAACTCAGAATTAGAGGTGGAAAATACGCCCAGATCTGTGTCACCTCTACCACATCCTCTTACAATATCTTGGCTGCTCTGTTAATGCTCTGCCCAGTTTCTAAATCCTGAATGGGAAGAGTTCTAATGTTGACTTCACAGAGGCAGGACCAGAGGGGAAGAAGGATGCACAGGTCTCAATAGCCAGAACCTCCCCTTCATATTTAGCAGACAGCTTTTTCAGATTCAGGACATCCTCAGGTTGACTAAAATCCTGACAAATTTCATGTGACTGTGTCTTTTGCACTCCACTAGCACTACATACTCCCCTTCTCTGGCGTTCATACAATACCCTTACACTAAATATTTAGCGGACATCCTTTTCCATTCCTCCTGAGATAAATCTGCAAGAACACAACACATGTATTTGATACGAGAGTAATGCATCTAAATACGGGGATCTGAAAAACAAACAAAACCAAGATAATAGCCACCAAAACTATTGCCTGGTTTGGACTAGAGGCAAGGGAAAGTAGTCCCTATAGGGCCAGTGAACTGGCTCTAGAGGAAATGGATCTCCTCATGACTAGAAAATTATGAGTTGCTGAACTGCTCAGCTAGACACCTCTGCTGTTCTCCCTGGCCATGGTGAACACATTTGTCAGCTTAGGAAAACCTAGGCTCGGCACATTTCTAGACATTAGAGGCTCACAGCTCAGCTAAGGATCCCTTCCACAGCAATTTCATTGTTACAGCAGCGTCACCACTGGGCCTTATCAATGGGCTGGACAGGCCACCCAAGATAACCCATAATAGGCAGGCAGAAGCAGTGCATAGCAATGCTTTTAGATAGGCATAGTGACAGTGAGCAAACAAACTCTATTGAACATTTTGGCCAGTGCTAATATGACTTGGCTAATGTAAGAGATTAACCTCTCTCTGTTCCAAATCACCCTTCCTGCAAAGGAAAATAAGTAGATGGACCTGCATACCTCAAGTAAAAACTATAGGCAGTAATGATGACAGATTGGCACTATAAAGAATCACACACTGCCCTCCCTCACTCAGTGGGAATGGCAGATATTTCAGAGGTTCTGTCTTTCACTCTCAGGGAGTAGAGAGGACAGGATGCCACCGCACAAAAAAGTTGCTCCCTTTGCCTTCAGACACCTTAGATCTGTTTCTGAATGGACATATTTAGGTTTCCAGCTACACTGATTTCCATGGCAAGGGGACTGAGCATTCTCTTGAAGAAGAGATTACCAAAAGTCTTTCCCAGGACACTGAGAAGTCTCTCTATAATGGATGGGGAGGGAGTCAGAGATCTGCCATGAAGAACAACAAGAAAACTTCGCTCCTTAACTTGTACCAAATTATCTGTGGGTAAAGAATGAAAAAAAACACAAAACAGGTTCTATTATCTTCAGCTCTACAAATCAATCTCTTGAAGAGCAACCTCCAGAGATTTAAGGAAAAGCCATGCAGTTTACATGGGTCTTCTGCAAGAGGAAAATCACTCTTAGCCTATTTTCATGAAAGCCGCTTACTAAGCTTGGTCACATTTACGTTCCTCTCTTCCTTCCAGAGCCACAGAAGATGAGCCAAGAGATCAGAATACGAGGTGTCTAAAATAACAACCTCCAGCAGCAGTGCCTACGCATGTCTTTGTAGGAGATTACAGGTTTAATTAATATTTGAGGTCTCCCCTCGTTAACCATGGTGCCTTCTGCCTCCCAGCACTGAGCTGAGGGGAACAGGCCAGTCGCACTGACATGCAGTTTCTCAAATGTGACAGGTTTCTGCTGCTCGTGCGTGAACTCACTCCAGGATCTTCTTGTAATGCAATCAGGCTGAAATAAACTCTTTCCATCTGAAGTAATGGATTGTGTTTCTGCAGGCTTAGGAAGGAGAGACCTGGAACAGATAATCTTTTGTTGCTATCATGGCTATCCCGACCTCTGGGGATACGACAGGGCTTCACACTCCATCAGCTGCTGGTTTACAAATGCTGGGTGGCCAGCCACAGCACCGGCTGCAGAATGCTCAGCCTTTCCTCTGATCCAGGGAAGTCCATCCCAGGGCTGTGTTTTCTTCTCCCAGAAAAATGTACTTGGTCAGGTCAGGTCCAAACTGATATCTAGGGCAGTCCATCGAAGGACAGAGGACTGATGGGCTCTTAACTGTTCATTACATCAATAGTTCCTTGACATCTTCAAGAATGAGTTTGAAACCTCAGTGAACTACAGATAATTCAGGGGGGGTTTTGCTTCTTAACTGCCTTGTATTACATCCAGGTAACATGCAGAATTACTGTTGTCACCAAGAATACCTGCTACAGTGCTTTGTTCTCATGACATGGCTACTCCAACAGGGAGGAGACTCACTCAACAGCGCACTGCTTGATCAGTGAGTTTCACCACTTTCCTTCTTCCATAATTTCCATCAGTATTCCGAGAAAAGCCTCTCAGACACCACCTTCTGCATTGAAGAGCCTGCCTGAAGGGTTTAACAGCTTGAAATGCAAAGCCTGCAGGATGCTCAGATGATGTGGAATTTGAAGAAAGTGACTGGCCCTAAAGGAATGACACCTGTTCCCACCATTTCTTTCCATTTACCTTGAATGCAAGGTAAAGAGGGATGTTTCACCAGGAGGTGATGAAGTTTTTCAGGACTGAGTATTCAAACATGGAACCATTCACCTACACAGCTTATGAACTTAATCATGGGTTTTTACATTCTGCGCACATTATAGGTAACTGCACTACAGTTACCAGTTAATTTCTTCCTCAAAACCAATTGGGTTTAGCCAGCAGGAATTGAAAAGACTACTACGAGTCTTCCTGAATACAGTCAGACTCCAAGAAGACATTCACCAGGACCGAAATTTTTTGTTCAAGCAAGTGCATACACAAGAAACTCACCAAAAACTGTGCAAGGGCTGCTTTTGTAGATGAACAAGATGAGACTGCACAAGCCAGCAATAATTTTCCATCTTTGCCTGGTGCAGCACTTGGGCACAAGGTTGCCTTGTGAATTAAACACAATTCTGCTCTGTACTGAAGACATATTTGTTTCTGAGTATTAGTTTTTAAGCAATTCCAGGAAACAAGCCCTCTTGTTTGTTCCTCCCCTCCATCCTCCCACCTCCTCCCTCCATCCCCTGGAAAGATGCCTTTCAATTCTGACCTTCCACATATCTCCACTCTAATCCAGGAACAACTGTACTGAGTGGGGAAAAGCATGACAGCTCTGCTTGGGGCCTGGGGAGGCGAGTTGCAGAGACCCTTTTGTTGTTCCCCAGGTAGGATGTTTAGCTCTCCATCCATGCAGCCCAAATTCTTTTCTCACCACACCCAAGGTAATTTTAATGAAAATTCCTAAGCCTATGCCAGGGGGATAGAATTGCTCCTAATCCTTCAGCAACACGTCATTTGATCCGCGGGCCCACTGGGGTTATTGTTGTGTGTCTGCAGAGCGCAGCAAGGCAGGCAGGAATAGAAAAATGGCAACCACTGCAAGAGATCTGCTCCCCTTTTCCAACCTTTCTTTCATATCCCCTTTTTTTCCTTTCTTCCTCCAGAGCACGTTCACCGCCTGCCAGTTTTCAAGGGATAATGCCATTCTTCAAGTCACCCTCTGCCATGCCCTAGAAGCTGCACACGTTTTTAATGAAATTAATGAGGAAGTTTAATTTTAAAGGCAGATTGTTTCCTCTGGTTTGCATTTTGAAAGGAACTGCATGTCTGTGTGGTCCATGCCTTACAGTACTGTACTGATGATTTACATCTGTGTTCAAGCAATGCTCTAGCATCGTGAAGAACAACACAAAAACAGAATTAAAGCAAAATTGCATTTTTGGCAGGATATAGAGGAGGGAAAAAGAGCTAGTGAATCCAGTACAACTTCAGTTTTTTCCTGGACTTCTTTGCCATGCTGACACAGGGTCCTTCCTGTATTTTACAGAGAAAGGTTTTGGTGGGTAAGATACAGTTCCATTCTTCTCCTCTAGTTGCCTCCTCCTGGCCTATGTGAGCAGTGATACCCTTTCCCCATGCTGATGAGATTTGGAAATCCTCTGTGACCTTGCCTTAGCATGCCCCAGGCCTCACACAAATCTGCCTGCCTTTTCCGATTAGCACTACTTGCTTCCCTGGCACAAGGATTTCAGAGCTTTCCATTCCTGACAAGTAAGATGGAGGCTTATAAATTAGCAAATTTCCTCCCTGGTATTTCAGTGTGTGTAGGGCTGGGCTCACAAGCTACTTCCTTCTCTCTCATCTCTTCCCCAAACATGAAAATTTCTGTCCGGTTCTTGTCTACTGCCTTTTCACCAGCAGAACTAGGAGTTGGGCATAGCAAAGAGGAGCACCGCTGTCTCCAAGGAGAAATTTGGGCACGGTTGCCAGGAATCCAACGGCTGAGACAGCAGCAGAAAGGAAAACTTTCAGTCCAGGCCAGGAATGTGTCCCAGCTTGCTCTAGACCTGATCTGGACAATAAAGGACCAATGCCCCAGAGCAGCTCCACTTCCAAATAGCTGCCTAACTCTCATTGCTGCGGGGTGAGGGGTATGCAGCAAGGTTTGCTCTTTCTGAATCCCTCCAAGTGTTTCACCAAATTCGCAGGCACTCCGTTTTCCCAGCTGCAGTCTGCTAGCAGTGTGTTGGCTCCAATGAGTACCACTAAAGCAGCACTGCTCCTAGGAGTTAGGAAAACACAGCTACTAATGGTACTTTGGCCCATGTCCTAGAAAGTAGCACATTTGAACCATGAAGACACACTGCTCTGACTGCAAACCCCTTGACTCCAGTGTTACCGCTCCACAGCTGAGCAGGTCCCTCGTGCCAACCCCCATTCCCAACATTTGTCAGACCGCAGGGAAATTGGCTCAATTACACTGGATTTCATGTCATTAATATTTCTGAAGCTAATTCAAAATGCATACCTGACTAGAATACTGGCAAACTGGCAGCCCTATCAATAGAAAAGTGAAGTTATAAGTGCATACACTATCAGACAGACTTTTACCGAGGCCTGGGAGATTCAGGAGATCTTTTTCTTCCTAGAATCTTCAGAAATACTTTAAAATTGTTAAGAACTGAGACTGCTTTACTGTATAATTACAGTATTTTCCCAGATACAAGTGTTGCCAAGAAACCTCCTCAAAAGTTGTTCATAAAATGAGAGAGAAGCAACACACTACAGCAAAAAANATATAAACTTTATACCTACAAAAAATTTAAATCTACTCATTTTCACCAAAACTTGTGGGCTGAAGTGTGCAGAAATTAGTAACTATGTGAATGCCCAAAACCTACCAGATCCATGCATATTACAATCTCTCTCTCTTTAATTTGGCTACATACACTCCAAACAGTTATTATCCTGTAAATCATTCTTGGTTTATTTTATATACTTCGCTATTAGCTACAAAGAAACAGTAAACAGGGCCAAATCTACCAAAAAATCGAGCTGGAGTCAGAGATCATGTAAACACACTTGTTGTGCCAATCCACCTTCTTCCATCCTGATTTGCCACACTTGTGTTATTCTAGGCCTGGGCCTGATCAGAGACAGTTCTTTGTGCCAAATGATTAGGTAATCACACATACATACATGCAAAACTTGGGGGGAAAAGCAGATAAACCATAATTAAAAACATACATCAGAATTGCATTTAGGAAAGAAAAGAAAAATAAGATCAAAATAATTGCAGAAGCTTGTGGGGGATGTCATTTTAGGCAATATATAAAGATTAGATGAAACTTTTTTGAAGGTTATTTTATTTACTGGGGGAACAGGGAAGGAGGGTAGGGGGTTTTTGGATGGAGCAGTCTGGCTGGTGTTATCCTGCAGCCATTGTGCAGCATGATAGGAGTCTGACTGACTGACTGATTGGTTGATCACAATTCAGCTTGTCAATGACCAGCATTATAAAGGTTGATGTATTCCCCGTGGAGGGACTGTGCAGGCAGACTTGACTGATGGACTGAGTACAGCAGAGTCCCACACTAGTCTGAATTGTAAAAGTTAATGCCACACCATGCAGGGGATCCTCCTGATTGATAGGATGTTTGACTGGCTGGAGCCCAGTCCCTCAAGGATCACAGTTCGGGGGCTTTATGGTGCTCTGAATTCCTGAACTCGACACAAGGCTGGAGTTCAGTTCACATGCCTCTCTCACATGCTAATCACCAGGGTTAACTCATGACAACTTCCTATCTGAGAAGGAAAATGAAGAAATTACTTGATGTGGCACCTGTCTTGGGGGTGGCTGCAGAGCTTTGGAGACAATGTCACCGCTTTGTCCACAAACGCAGTTAAAGAATCACTCAGGACAACTGTGAGTAGCCAACGCTTCCCTCAAATCATGCTGTCTGTCTTTAGGGACTGATTCTTTCTGTCGAAGAACAAGTCCTTGAGCTTTGTGGTAGAATCAGGGTAACTAACACTATCAGCTTTGAGCCTGCCTGCCCTGCTGTATTCATACCAAAATAAAACATGAAACTGCAGCGGTAGGAAATAACCGTGTGTACACACTGACCAGGATCTGGGATGCTTTTAGTCTAAGAAAATTACACATAATTCACAAAATGATCATGTGGAGGAAAGTTCCAAAACTACCTGAAACACAGGTTCTGTAGTAAGAAAACATGTTTTGGAGCACAGGTGCTTTGAGGTTTTGTTTGGGACCCAAAAAATCTTGAGTCTGTTAAATCTCATAATTTACTGCTGCTACTGTTGTTATGAAAAATTATGATTTCTATCTTATTGGGACCTTTTCAGTACCTTTCAGTTTTAATATTTAGTTTTCTATGTATTCAGTCAAGAAACAACTAGACCTTTGTTCCTTTTCAGCAATTCCCCTATTGATCAGTGGAATTTTTAGTAAAAAAATATGCAAATGATATATTCACTCAGATTGGGGGCAGGTAAATTTAACTGCTATGTCATCTTCCTTTGGCACTTAGTTTTATTGGAGAAAGGACAGTTCTAAGGTGTGATGAAATGTGAGCCCTTAAATATCATGGAAGGACACAGCCCAGAAGACTTTCACATTTCTCCTCACAGCTAACATAAAATGAAGTCCCACAGAAAGTCTCTGCATATCTGCTGATGTGCATGACGTATTTTTTATCCAGACCCTTCGAAATCCCAAAGAGCAGAAAAATTGCATGTGGCAGTTCTGCCCATTATTGGCAAAGAAGTAGCAGAATTCAAATACAGGTATTGCATATGTATAGTGCAAGTACAGCAATATATTGCTAGAAACCCCTCAAAATTAGAGAAATCAAACATTCTAAACAGGCCTTGTGCAGAACAGCAAATGCAGGCTGAAAACAGAGCTAAAACCTTTGAAGCCTCTGAGATTGCCTAAAGTCACAGTGATCTTGCTGCTGCTGGGGCCACAGAAGAGGGAACAGGAGGAAATCCCCACCTGGATTTTTTGAGCCATTCCATAATGTCCTCTGCAAAGCCAGACAAAACCCAGAAGAATGGCAGGTTGGAAACCACAACCATTCCCCCACGGGGTTACATGCTCCTCTTGGCAAAGGAACAGCAGCTGCTCAAGCAGTAGAGGGAATGGCTCTGCTACAAAGGAACAAAGCACCTCAGGCCATTTTGAAGAAGAGAGGTGGGTAAACTCCTTGGAAATCTGCACAAGGAAGCCATGACAACACTCACCTGTCACCAGATAAACAAAAGACAAGCTACAGTTGGAAAGGTTACAGGAGTTACCCGGAAACCCAAGAAAACAGTGTAAGGAACCAGCCTATAGCACCAGAGCAACCTCTCCTTTCCAGACAGCCTCTCCTTTCCTCTGGGACAGGACACCATTGCCAGGACCACCGGGAGGCAGAGGACAGTGGGAAAAGGAGAGATCCTCATGGGAGGCATCAAGAAGGAAGATCATGCCTATAACAAGAACTCCAGGTGTGGTAGAAGCACCTACCACCAGGTCTGCCTCCAGTCTTGGCTAAGTGCTAGGACAGGAGCAAAGTCCTCTATGAGAGAACACCATCAATCCTAACCAACACTTTTTGCACAAGTCTCTTAAATTTGGCAGAGGCAGCCCTTTACCACATGTAGGGATTTTCCATGCTGGGGGAATTCCTCCCTGGACTTAAGGAGAGATTTCTGCATGGCTGTTTGCTGTTACAGAGGCCTTAACTAGCTCGCAGAGACACATTTTAATGATAAAATGGGCTCAAGGATTTGTGAATTAATTACAGATATTTTTGGTTTTACCTGAGAGATACCTAGTATTGACACTTTTTAATTTAAAACACAGAAGGCATAGCTTTGGACTCCTCCAGGCACACACTCCCTTACAAGAAAAAAATGTTTCAGACAGAAACAATAGCACAAGCACTGCTGCTCCTTGGCATGTTGCAATGGCACATAAGAAGCCAGACAGGCACAGCACGTTGCTTTCCCATCCATCCCAAACATGGAAGGATAAGACTTTTCATCAAAGGGATTACAGTTTAAACATCTGGAAGTTAAACATTTCCTTACTCAGTTAAATCTATTGGTTTTGTTTAGTTACATTCCCTCCTCAGCAGCCTCATCCAGTTGACTGCCACATCACAAGTTCCAGCTGTTGCCTGAGCTCATGATTCCTGCACTGCTTATCACCCACAGGGAAAAAAAAAACCACCCCCACCTCCCAAAAAACACTGTCATCTCTGGGTACTGCAACTCTGACACAAGTAACTTAAATGGGGAGACAACATATTCAACTGAAGCCAGCAGGTCAGCTGGACCTACATTAAAGTAAGGAGGAACCACACGTTTGCTGCAGAAGTGCTGCAGTGCTAATCTATTGGCAGAGTGTACAGGTGCTGTGGCAGCCTCTGAGTTGCAATACATCTCTGAGTTCAAAACACAACACCAGTAAACCCTTCTGATATTTTAGAACTCCATAACTTTCATCCTTCTAAATAACTGAAGGGGACACTCATTTTCTTTTGTCTGGAGCAGTGGCAGGAACACACAGAAAGGTATAATCCAGAACACCACCAGCGGGAAGGTTTGTACCTGGGCTAAGAAGTGCACCTGGGATCTCTTATTATATAGATATATATTTCTGTCATATTAAAAGTTCAGACACAAATTCTAGTAACACATGGTGAGTGGAAAATTCCAACTTTCCTATTTCCACTGACCCTTGCATGTGAAACACAAAAGGCAAAGACTGTGTGAAGGAAAATGAATCAGAGTGCTAACATACTTGCTGCTGGCATGGAAAGATGCGCATATTTCAAGTTCTGATGTTTGGAAAAATAAGGGTTTATTTTGAAGTCATCACCTTCCAAACCCAATAATTACTGCCATTGACAATCATGATTTATGTAACCTCACTAAAGCGGTTTAGATGCCTGCACGTTTAGGAACTTGCATGGTTTAAAGAGAGAAAAATAGATACTTAAGTATTAGAGCCTTTTCAGCAATAGCAAAATCTTGACTTTTATTTTGCAAGACAATTGTTCTGGAAATAGTTATACCTTTATGACCAAAAGGTATCAAAACAGCCGTATTTTAAAGCTTTTGTACTGTTATGTGTCACACAGAAGCACTTTTTGGACATGGAAAAGGCTGTAGGCAGGTCATACATTATTGCACTGAACAGTCAGAAGGGAAACGTGACAGAATTTATCCAACTGATGTGTGACTTCTCTGGCATGAGTCAGATACATTTTTACCTCCATGCTTGTATTCCATTCCTCCTACTGGTAAGAAAAAAAAAGTCTTCTCCATTTGTGTATGGAAACACACATTAGTTCCACCCTTGACTCACACACTGCTCTCATGACTCCTTTCAGCTGAGCAGTCCTAAGGTGCACCCAACAAAGTTTAACTATTAGCAAAGATTCCTTTTGCCAGAGAGGCTCAGTCCAACACTTACCCAACATACTTTGCATCATTCCCTTGCGACAGATACTCCTCTTCCCTCCTACACAATAATGTTCTCCCACCAAGCTTCGGTTTTGTAGGTGTGTTATTTTCCTCAGTGGAAGATCTCATACAGCATGAAGAGCTCTCCTGTTTCCCATACTACTACATGGTTCTGGCACAACCACAGGCTTTTTACTTTCCCCAAGAAGCTTTTGAACCTTTCTCTTCCCCATTGTATCTGGTTCCTCACGCAAACTCTAGCAGTTGCAGGGCTAAATGTATGTATTCTCTCAGTTAAAATGCCATATAGTCTGGGAAAACTGCATTCCCCAAATTGTGAGTTAAATACATGCAAGTAGTCTGGCTACCCATGACAGCAAGAAAAGCTTGTTCCTGTATCTTCTGCCCAATTCTGAGCCAGGACTTGAACCTACATCTCTAAAAGGCACATGATTGTAAAATCTGTTTATTCTCCTATGATCATTTGGTCTTTTGGGATACTCAGATACCACCTTAATGGTAACATTAGTCTTCCTTACTCTCTCCATTTGGCTTAATCCCTTATCTTTATCCTGGGCATCTCTAACTACCCTTTTTTGTCAGTAAGTTATATTCCTTGCAGCTGGATCTACCTAGATCCCACTCTCAAAGTGATAAGAAGCCTGGATACCTGACTTATTGCTGCAGACTCCATGGGGTAGCAGGACACCCAAAACCTGGGCTGCTCAGCACCCTCTGTCTTCCTGTTCCATAGTTTAATGTCCTTCCTGCCCTGCTTCCCCAGGAATGACCTATAATATACCCCTAAGAAGGAACTAGGTGAAATTAATTTTTAAAGCCAGTGTTTTTGCAAACTACAGTCCCATAAATGCAAAAGGGCTATTTCAGCAACTGGTATATAGCTGCAACACCCAACACTTCCTTTCACAAATACCAAACAAAACAAAAAAGCTTGCTGAAAAGAAAATAAATTATTAATATTACTAAAATAAAATACAGAATGCCTTGCCACACCTTCTGACATTGTTTAATGAGGAGGTTTGTGCTGGCTGTTTAGTGAAAGGGGCTTCTCTGAATGGCATTTGGAAAGAATGTCACCAAGACCTGGGTGGGGTGTGGGTGGCCTCCCTGAAGATATTTTCCTTCTCTATTCACGTAGCTAGTCTGTGTTCTTTCTTCCTGTGGCTTAATCATTAAACCAACATCAGAGACTCTTCCCACTCTACCCTAGTGCATCACAGGGTTGACCCTTCCAGAAGATGTTACCAGCCAAATTACATTTTTCCTTTTCGGGTTCATTTCCAGTACAGTCAAGGGGGTGGGGTGATCTGCACTTAAAACTCACTGGTAAGGTCAGGCTTTTGGCCAAGACATGTTTCCAACAGGTGCCATTGGCAACTTCCATGCTGGAGCTTCTTTGTTTCATTTTTTTTCCAGAGGAAATACCTGAGAGAAGGTAAGTCAGGGTTGTGTTCTATTAACTAAACAAACATGGAAGGAAAACGAAAGAGCCTGAGGGATAGAAAAAGGGAAGTGTTTTGAGGACATGACACTCCTACTTTTTTCCACACCTTCATCTGGCATGTGGCAAAAGTTAATTTAATGGAGACCAAAAATTAAAGTTTTGATTAAAGTTTTGATTAAGGTTTTGATAACTGGTACAAACTGGTACAAAATTAAGGTATATAATCACCTTTGGATGCTTCTACATAACAAAATCCACTTTAATTGGGACAAAGAGCAAACTCATCAGCAGTGTTACCAGAAGGATTAAGGGCCAGCCAACCTGCAGTGTTAGATTCCTGTTAGCTGCAGCCTGGTGGGGGGAATTCAGCTGCTTCCTTCACACACAACTTCATCAATGTCACAGTCAAAATACCAAGCTGCCACATACTGAATCCTTGCACAGAGGTCAGCTGCGTCTCCTCAAAACATCTGCCAAATGTTCAACTACATCTACCCACCAGGAAGGTACAGCGAGTGCTCAGAACAACAGATGGCAGGTTAAAAAAAATTCCATTTTGTTGAAGGTCTCGAAGTTTAGTTTCATTATGATTAGGAAGGAAAAAATCCATTAAAATAAATTCTGTGGACAAAAGTTTAATTCAAAACTGAGCAAGTTTTCTTTTTCTTACTACCTAAACACCTCAAAGTACAGATTCCGCATTTCAAAAACATTCTGAAGTTACTATAGCAAAATTTTGCCTCCTAATAAAAATGCACTTCAGCCTTCCTTTGTGTCTGCCAAACCCTTCAATGGAAATAGTTTTAGAACTGGCTACATTTCACCGAAATGGAATTTTCTGTGAGAATGCAAATGATCCTAACAGGGAAAAACAAGTGCAAAAGAGCATGTAAACTGTATCTCTAAGCTGCAAAGCCATCTGTCAGTAACAGTGGGATCTACTGAGGAAAACTGTTTGCAGAGTGTTCTGGCAACTTGCTGCTGCCCACTCTGGGAACTTTGGAACAAAGACAAAATGATCTCTACGCAATCACTTTTCACAATTGCTTTAGCAAATGAGTTTACTCAAAGGCACGGTGGTAGGAAAGGAAACTTTTATACAAATATTTTTTATATATATATTTGTTAAGTTTTAACTAAAACTTTCACCTTGAAATCAGGACTTTGACCATTCAGTTACGCTGATATAATCAACATAAATTTCAGAGCCTTAAAAGTTTGGAACAGCCTGGAACAGATATTTCAGCCTAAGAAGACAATGAAGATTTCTCGAACACGCATCATAAGGATGATTCCCCTAGATAACTTTTTTAATAGTTGTGAAAAATAAATGTGTGAGAACTGTGACTCCTATGTAGCTCATATACTGAATCATCTTCTCCTGAACTACTTGTTCACAAAACATTAATTTAAGTCCATGCCTAAGTGAACACCAATTAGAACAACAACAAAAGAGGAAGAGGAACAGTAAGACAAATATTCTCAAACTAGAAGATGCCAAATTATACCCAAGGCAACCATGCAAGGTGTTGAACTATCATTGTGAGTAATTCCACCCACTCAACTCCCTCGCAGGCAGGCTCACTATTTCTGAAGGAAGTCTGCGTTTTCTCTATTTTCCTAGAAATAATAAGATGCAAAAGTGGGATTTTTTTTGTAATCACTGGGGTAAACTGCACATGTTCTGTATTAATACTCCATAAAACAGAAAATATAAGCACCACCATTGTAGATGAAGCTCTCAAGTGACAAGAACTCATTTCTTCCCTTATCTGTACAGGTTTTCTCTCAGGAAACAAAAGCCACAACAGAAGGGCAGCCTCTGATGCAGAGCAGTTATTGGCAGAGAGAAAGTCATACACAGAGTTCCATGGAGAGGCTGGAGGATATTTCTGCAATCGCTGGTCCACAGACTGTTTCTACCTACAAGTGAGAACCATCCCCGCCTTCCCTTCATGTGATAAATGATAAATGAAAACAATGCTGTAAGGAACTAGACCCAAGAGTGGATAGCAGCAAAGTCTGTCATTAGGCTGTCATACAGCCATACTTCCACAATAATTTTCCCCCCACATCATTGTTTCTCCCATAGTTAATAGCTGAATTCTGTGCGTTCAAATTCAGAAGTCTTTTCTGCTGCAAGCCCCTCCCCTCAGAAAGTGGCCTCAATTTCCATGAGTCATTTGGCCACTGGAAAAAGAAAATTGGGTTCAAAGCTGTAAAACAGCAAGTGTCATGTCAACAGCAAGAATTTGTAGCAGATACCGTGACCTGACTGGTTTGTTTATCAGTATCAAGTGCAACTACTAGTGCCGGAGATAACATAATTGAAATTCCAGCACCTCGTGAACAACATGCTGCAACTTGTTTCCTAGCACAGTTTATCACGAAGTAATTCTTATAAGAAATTCAATATGCTTCTGTTCAGAATTGGAGCATTTTTACTTACTAGACTCAAGAGTTTAGAGCTCCAGAAAAAAAAAGTGAGAGTCACTATCTGCAGGTTAAATATCCTTTCCCATCTTTGCAAATCATCATGAGTGGAACCTGTGCATCTCCAGCTTCACAAGTGACTGGTGCAAAGAGAATTGGTAAGGATTTTAATTCAATTTGACAGAAATATTTCTGATGCAAGTCATTCATTTCTAGTCTCCACAAAACAAGCCATAATTCACAAATGGCACTTAAAAACTAAAGAGTTCAAACACCTTCACTTTAATTTCTCTGACAAGGAATGGTTTAGACCATTACAGATGTTCCCCAGAAGGAACATGTCTGCAAACAGCGTTTCTACTGTCAATAACTGCATCTCCTTAAGACATTCAATAAAAAGCAAAAGAGAATGAAAATTAAAATTGGAGAGAGAGAGAGCATCCTGGGAGGGGAAGCGAGAACAAAACCATGCAGGCTTATGCAGCCAGCCATCTGCAAAGCTGAAGGTTTCACAAAGAAAAAAAGCCTCTACTGTTCCTGAATCAATGACTTCCCATTTACAAGTGAGCTGTATAGAAAGAGATTCAAAATGGCTCTCAAGAAATCCATGCCAACTGTGAGGTCTGTTCACTCGGCTCGATCCCCCTCCCCTCCTTCTTTCCCAGTCACAAGGATGTAAGTATTTATCAGTCCTGTACCCCTGCCAGCATACACTAGAACGAGTCAAAGGGACCTGGCACTGAATCACAGGGATTTGTGTTGCTAATAAATACAGCAGGCCCCATCCATTGTTGATTAATTTTGTCTGAAATCTAAACACCAAACAACAAACACTCTTCTGAACTGCTTCGGTACCCATTAGTTTGATGTGTTTATTAGAAAAGACTGTATTCTTTCAAGTTTATTAACAACAGATTAGAGTATCTGCAAACAAATATAGGAGTTTTATTATTTAAAGGTGTTAGGCACCCTATACTAACATTTTTAGGATTTGACAATAAATAAAAACAAAATTCCCATATCAAATTGTATTTAGGGTGACAAAAAACCCAACTAGTTAATGCTGAAGTGCAGCACAGTGCCAGCCTTTCACATGCTCAGAAGTTTCAGCTCAGTAGATACAGAATGACACCTCTGGAGTACACAAAGGCTAAAGAAACAAACAAACAGAAGCAAACAGAGATTGCATTAGTTCATAAAGGGTTCATAGTAAATAGGAAGGGTTTGGTACTTCTGTAGTATATTTTGCAGATAAAAAAATTCCTTTAGACCCTGCATTAATGCAGGAGGTTGTTTGCCAAATCAACATACGAGTATTCCAGCAGAGCTCAGCAGAACCATCAAATCTTACTATTAAACTCTACAATTTCTTTTCCCTCCAAGGATTTGATGTCTTTCAAACAGGTGTTTACTGAGCTGAAGTACCTGGTAACAAACTAAACAAAATCTTTGCAAAACATTTATTTGATAGTTAAACCTTATAAACTGGGATCTACCCAGCTGGGGAGCAGCACTGTGGAAAGAGACCTGGGGATCCCAGGGGACAATGAGCTGCATCATCAACAGAGATACAAAAGTCATTATCCTACTCAGCACTTGTGAGGTTGCACCTGGAATACTACACTCAGTTTCGGTCCCCACCATGCTTAAAAGACATGGACAGGCTGGAGGGGGTCCAGGGAAGGGCCACAGAGATGATTAAAGGACTGGGAAGCCTGCCATGTGAGGAAAGGCTGAGAGAACCGAGATTGTTCGGCCCTGAGAAAAGAAGGCTCAAGGGAAACCTTCTCACCATGTTCCAGTATTTAAAGGTGTAGGAAGGAAAAGGTAAAAGGAAGACACTGATTCCCTTTTTACAGGGAGTCACGTAGAAAAGATGAGGGGTGACAGATACAAGTTGCTTCTGAGGAGATTTTGACTGGACATGAGAGAAACGATTTTCACAATGAGAATAATCAGCCATTGGAATATTTTCCACAGGTAAGTGGTGGATTCCCCCACATGTGACACTTCTAGGATTCGGCTGGACAGGGTACTGGGCATCTTGTCTGGACCATGTTTTTGCCAGGAAAGGTCCCTTCCGACTTGATATTCTATGATTCTATGAAGATTCTCAACACAAAATACAACAAACTGAAGAACAGAGACAAAAGCTCTGACTAAGATGCAAATGGTCACTACAGAAGAAGAATAGGTAAATATTCATTAGTTTTTTAGTTATACTCTCTAAGACTCTAAACAATAATAAAATAGTTCCCTTAATCTCCTGCTAAAAATAAAAAATAGATCTTGTCTACTCTTATTTTAATTCATATACCAATTAGATATATCAATATGCTTTTGGTTTCTGTCCTAAATTTGATTTTAGTTATTTATTTCTCTTGAGACATTCACAAACCTTTGAGTTTAGATGACAATAAATTAAAATGCATCATTGTTACTAAGACGGATGACAACACTAAATTTTAACCCAATCAAGGATCAAAGCAAGGACCGTTCAAAAGGAATAAAACAAAACCTTCTTTGTTTGATGCACTTAAGTCAAATAGTGATTTCTGCCTCGAGGAAAGTGTGATTCATAACCGTTAGCTGGCAATATCAAGAAAACACATACTATTAGAGTTAGCATCTTAAAGTTTTCAGAAACCAGTTAAATTCCAGTCTACTAATAGCTGAGCATCCCAACAAACTGGGATTGCAAAGATGCAGTTGTTGGAGACATTACCACAGCAGATCAACATGAGGAGCCAGGGCGACCGCAGGAGCCAGGAGTTCAGACTCAACCCTGACTTAGAGCCTAGGATTAGACTTCTGCATCAACACTGTTCATATCTGAGGAGAAATTAAGTGGTGAGGATCTCACCTGTCTAGCATAATAATACATCCTATACCTTTCCTTCTACTGCAGGCTAATTTTTTCTGTTCTACTATGATCACCACATCAGATAGTTGTTTGCACTGAGTGGGCTCTCATACCTGGGTCTTAGGTTACTCCAGTTAATTCAAAACTCATTAGTAAGTAACTAAAGAAATAGTCACTGTTTTCCAACAATAGCAATCTTATGCTTCTAACAGAAAATTTAATTTCTCACAACATTGTTCTTTCACTAATTTTATTAGAATTTTCTGAATACTCTAATAAATAATTCTCAATAAAGAGTGATGAAAAGTTTGTCAAGTACCCAAATAGCTTTTCATTTAACAGACTCATTCAAGCATTATTGCAATGTGCTATGTTGTCATAACATTATTACAGTGCCATACTTGCCATTACTTGACATAAACTCATTCAAGGGGAAAAGTCATGCTGATCTTACCAAGGCTTATTAGCTTTCATTGTAGATTCAAATCTTATAATTTATTAATATAAAGATGAAGAGTACCTAATAGAAACTTTATGGGATGGAGGGGTTGTTTATTTTACAGTTTCCAAAATATTTGGAAATCTTTTGGCAGAATATTTTCCCATTGTTTGGAAGAACCTATCTTCACAAGCAGATGTGAATGTCTTTAGAGACACGAGCTCAGACGAGGGCTTTACATTACAGAATTATTTATTAGGGGGTTTTGCCACCATCTCCACTCTGGCTTTTAGTGTATACAAATCATTTCATGTGTTCCTGTTTAAGAAGGTTGAACACAACCACTCATCCATTTTTTATTTTTTTTTAGTTCTTATACTATGCTCTGCTACCAGAGCCCATAATTTCCATAAATCTGGTTGAATTGCACTGGAAAATAATCTTTTCACATTTTCCCTGGCACACAAAACCAAAGTACTAAGTCCACCATACTTCAGTTAGATGTATCCAAATAGTTGAAAATCTAGATTTAAAGTTTTATATCTCCAACTGATCTCAAATGAAATATTCTTGCTACTTTTTCCTGTATTATTTCAACATATTTATGTCTTATAAGCCAGGCCACTCACGGAATCATTGGTCAATGTCTTAATTTTTCCATGATTTGGTAGAACCCAAGCCCACAGCAAAACTCCCCAGAAAGATTTCAGAAATCCTGGAGATTACATCAGTCCTACTGATTTAAAGGACAAAGTCTTAAAAAATACATCTTTTAAAGTTCTTTTGTTCAGCTGACTTCCAGGATCTGTAGCAAGAAGACCAAAGTCAAGAACTCAGCAAGTTTTTCAGGGGGTTTCCAAACTTGTCTTGATCTAGTTTTCCTTTCCTGGCTACTCCGTGTAAACACACAGTCAACTCTAAAGCCAATACAGTCACAGAAGGAAGGAGGGTCAATAACCAAGTCAGCACGTGAATACTGAATTATTAATTATGACAAAATACTTAGCAGAAGACAGTTTCCTGTCTACAGGTTGGTGGTGGGGAGTGGTAATATGTCACAAATGAAGGATTTTGATTGCTCAAGAAGCCAAACTGACTGGGTAACAACAGTTTGGCTGAATGTCATCATTGGTACTGTATTAGTTATGCTAATCTAAAAAAAACACAAGGTGGAAATCAAACACCTCTAGTCCATGATATCCTACCACCACTAAGCCAAAAGGTTATTTTATTGTTTTTAAGTGTTCCTGTCACAGGGAAGAGTCAGGTACACCTCATTTAATTTGTACAAGTTGATATCTGAGGGCCATACTTTCAGTCTAGGGGTCAAGACAGCCCAAACCTAAAAGCAAGCCAGCTAAAGTCACCACTATTGTTTTGGTTTGGGCTATGAGAATATTGACACATACATTGTGAAAATATTCATGCCTACCTTTTCCTCCCCTTTTCTAAATCCTCATCCAGCCTCCCAACTACTTTGAGCAGTTTTCCTCCTAACAAAATCAGTGAAGACCCCAGACTAACCCTGAACAACAGGTTTCTAATAGTCCCCAAAATAATCGATGAGATAAATGTAAACATAATCTAAGTTCAGCTTAAAAGAGTGCCACTAAACAGAAGAATTCTCACTGCCTTATAGCTTTAAAGAATGATTTTTATTTGGCATGCATAGCATTAATTTTGAAGGAACCTAACACTGTTAATGAAGGATTTTCCAAATAGCACAAAGGAAGCATTTAATTACATTTGGGCCTGTTGAGCCCAAAGCCTAGTAAAACAAGTCAAAAGTGAGTTGAGAATAATAAAACAGCATCTGTGTTTCACTCTGATTCCCTGAGTGAGATGGGGAATTTGCATAACATTTTAATGTAGAGTAAAACTGCAGCTCGGGAGGTTAAGTTCTTTCAGCAACACACTAATGAGACAAACACCTTACAGCTATCCCTACTAATGATCCTATGTAAAAATTTAAATAGGGATAGGATTGGACAGGAAATTCCTCTTTTGCATGGTGAATTAGGAAGATCTAAAAAGATTTGCAGTGCCTGCAGAGACATTGAAATTACAGCCCAGATACAAGAAATACTGAGCTCATTATGCCACTAAGATGGCTACTGTGGTGCTTCATTCAGTGCCTGGGTTATAAATGCTCATTTTAGACTCTTGTTTCCAGGGACACTTCATATGCCCCCTGGTTCACACTTATATGTCTGCTAAGGCTCAATTTCCATATGTGTTCCTTTCTCAGACTAACACAGAAACACCTACAACTCTAAATACTTTTATTCCTCTGTTTACTAAACCCAGCACATGTTCAACATGTCCAACCTGTCCCTTACAGCCTTGTGTTTCTAAGCCATCTGACAGAATCTTGTAGTTCTAGAAAAGGCACTTATATCTCATGATAACTGACATGAAATAATTCATTTAACTTAGTTATTTAGTTCACCAAATGGTCCCAGTTTTTGTTTGTTTGCTGAGATCAAGAAGCATTTTGTAGAAACCAGTTCTAGAGTTGACTAACGTAATTTTTTTCTACTTGCTTTCAGATCAACAAGATACTTTTAATTTCTGCCTTTAAAAATCTTTTCCTGAATCACAAGCTGTGGCACAGTTGAATTACATCATTTATTTCATTTGGCACTTCTTTCCTCAAAAGAGGATTTGAAGATTGTCTCCCCAAATCTGTCTTGGTGTACCCCTAATCAAAGAATCTGAGGATTGGGTAGGTTTAAAACCTATCACAGGTACTTTTCCCCTGGAAATGTGCTTAAGTAGGTAATGATGAACATCTACACAGGGTAATTATAAGACAATCTGTTACATACCTTAACTTAGGAGCCTACATTTCTTGAACAGTCAGTGAAGAAAAATTCCTCAAAAAAAAAAAAAGACAATGATTTTTGTATGTTTAAAGATTATATTCTCCATTAATTCACAAACTGTCTGCCTGAGAACAAAATTTACCTTGTTTCATTCCAGCTGACTGCTGCTTTTTTTGTCAATGCTGACTTCATTATTTCACAGTGAAAATAATTGTCAGCATCCTCAACTTAAAATTAATAAAGGTTCTTTTGCTATCTGTGCAATGCTCTGTTCATAGTCTCCTGTGGTGGTGTTCCCATGAAGAACTCCTCAGGGCTAATAACTTAATTGCAAACACTCTTCTCCAGGGTGCAACACAATATGATCCATTGCTGTTCACTTATCTTTTTTGTCCAAATATCAGGCATTGTCTTGCAGAAGTTATCAGAGCTGGCACAGTTCCATGGGCTGTTCTGCTCACCGTCACAGAGTTTTACATGCCTTTCATAGGTATCAGTACTTTCAGCATCATGGATTTTCTGTCAAGTCCTGGCACATTTCTGTTGCTTTCTTTAGGTTTAAAGCTTTGACCATTCATTAGCAATCCGAGGGAAGTTATGATATTCCAGAATACACTCTTGCCTTTTATCAGACACTCAACTCAGTTAACTTCACAAACCCGAAATACTGGCCTTTCAGTTTAAAAGCACTTAACCACTTGGGAACACCTCACTTTGCTGTCATTACTCTTCAGAACGTTACAAAAATTTTTGTTGGCCTCTTTTGCCTAAAGTTAGCAGAAAACTGTTCAGGCACTGCAGCAGAACTGCCTGTTGTCAGTGGCCACTCCCTGAGATACAAACTGAAGCATCATACACTCATTTGCCAGCCACATCACCAAAGACCTGCAGTGCTGGTAGGTGAGCACAATGGTTCAGTTCTTCCCAGAATATTGTCTTTGTGTATGTGTTCAGTAACCACTCACAACTCTTGAGAGAAGCCTCTCCACCATCTATGCTCAACAGCCACTGCTGCTATGTGGTGTGGTGACTTCCACTAGAGTCTCTTAAGAGCCCATTGGATTTCTTTCAGATAACCCCTTTCAACGCCTCTGATCGTCGGGTCCAGTACTCACATTAAACCTGACTAGCTGCCTGTAGTGGTACAGAAAAGGAATAAAAGACAGTAAAAACATCTTATTAAATTTGTTCCTCTAATGTGAGTACTGCCTCCACTGATCTCTTTATGGAAACATCATATTTTCATATCATTAGACTTTCATATAGAGGAGAGCTCTAGAATGTCTACAGTAATTGCAACAGCACAAAAAAAAAGGCCTCAGAATGACTTAAAAGCAGCAGCAAAAGCAGTTTCAATACTTTAGTTGCAGGTTCTAAATATTTCTACGCTTATTCAAGTTAGCTTCAGGATTTGCAAATGACTATTCTAGGTCATGTAGAAAACACAAATACAAATACTGTTCCCACTGCAGATTAAAGGTAATAATAAAAAAAACCCAAAACAAAACAAAGAAAACCCCACCAAAATAATTTAAAAAACAAAAACAAACAAACAAAAAAAAAAAAACAAAAAAGAAAACAGCAACAAAAAAAAACCAACAGCCACAAAAACAGAGAAACCCAAAAATCCCATATCCTCACTGTAGGATTATTTGGAAGCAGGGTTAATCAAGTTGTTTACGTTATCAAGGTAAGGGTTAAAAGAAAGACTTTGGTCAGATCTAAACACCAGGAGGGAAATCATCATCATCGTCTAACATAGGAAGTTATTTTGAGCTCCCTCTACAGAACATTTCCAGCATGGTGTCACACAGCTGACTGGAGGGGGATGAGCTCAGTAACCAAAAGCAAGGGACAAAACCTGAAGCCCCTCACAGACTGACATATGCATTCACATTTAATAATTTCAGCTACACTTACACACTGTGCTACCCAGGCAAGTCCACAAAGGGGGATAGTACAGCAAACTTTGCTATGCAAGCACAGCTTTCATTTTAAACTGTAAAGTTTTGCCACTGCTTTTTTGTGACTGTAAGAACAGGCAGGGTTGTAGTGCAACATGCTACCTCAGTCTGGAAGTAAAAAAGGAAAACTTGGAATTTCATTCAGTAGCGATCTGTCATTTCTATGGTCTCCCTCTGGGTCTAATATTCTAATGACATTCAGAAAGACAGTTCAATAAAAAAATGGAAGCTGAGACTGTATCACAGACTGTACCTCACAGGCTATCAAACTTCAGGCCTCTGTATTTCAATTAATCACAATCCATCAAATCAGATGTACATTGGAAAAGGCATTTCAGATTCCATATCAGTCACCGTAATTAATTTAAGGAATTAGAGTCATGACAGGCAATATAATTAAAAGAAGCAGGCTTTAAAAGAGTTGGAGGGGAAGGGTGTTGGGTTTGAGTTTAGGGGGTTTTGTAATTTTATTTTTTTTTTCAACAATGTCATCTTCCAGCAACTTTACTGTTTCATCCTATTCCATCTCAGCCTTGGAGGTTACAGACTTTGCGTCAAAGAATTTCTTGGCACTCTCATAGTCATAAAACAAATATTCTATAACTTCTAAGATCAAACACACTTTGGCGGGATGCAAAATAGCTACCTCTGCTCCAGTTTGAGCAGACACGCTTGTAAAGTATTGAATTTTTGCCTCTGCACCTGAGCAGCACGTGATATGTCATGAAATATGCAGGTCTTCATTCTGCTTGCCTTTCAAACACACTGCTTGCCCTTCCTTACAACTAGAATTAGCATCTATATGAATGTGCTTTGCCAAAATGAATCAAACATGTCACAGGATTCACAAGAACCTTTTGCACTGCTGAAACTCATGGAAGGCTCCACTTTAATATTGCAACCTTCGCTTTTAATAGGAGTTCCACTCGTTCCCCTCTCACAGGCAGAGACTGTCTGCTAGGGATTATGTGCCAAAATGCTGCAGTTTTTGAAGGAAGGTCTTCTTATTTGGAAGAATCTTCTAGATTTAGGAAAGAGCAACATTTGTGGATTTGTTGTAAGAGTCAAGGGACAGAAGTAATACCAGCACAAGAAGAAGCAGATATGAGTAAAGCCTGCATAGCTTCTATTACAACTGCTCCCACTCCTTGTTTTCTCACTAAAAAGAGGAATGACAGGAGTAAGTGTAAGGATGAAATGTAGTTAGAAGTCTTAATATTAAGGGAAAAAAATAAAAGAAACCTGAAGAAAACACAAGCAAAGTACATAAGGTTTCCCAGCATTTGAAGCCAGACACATCTCAAGGGTCCTTCTTACAGACATCCTTACACTTAAAAGACATGCACACAAGCTTCAAGATGAAACAGCGAGATTAGCAGAAGTGCTCCCAAAGCACTGAATTCCAGAGGCTGGAGAGGGAAGAGAGAGAAATAGGATTTCTAAGCCATTCTGCGTTATCTCCTTTTCTCTACAGCCACCTAAGTCTGGGCCAAGTAAAGGTAAACATGCAGTCACAGAGCACTTCTCCTGCTCCCACCCTCCTTCCCTGCAGTCATGCAAGGACAGGCAGCTCAGGCTGCCTATGAGCCAATATAAATCTTCCCTTCTCTCATTAAGGCAGTCCCCCAGCTGCTCTGCAAAGCCACTGGAGCAAAGACTGGGCCTCTTGCTGCCTTCCACTGTTTGTGTAACCCCTTCCACTATTCAGTAACATGCATCGAACACATAGGTGACAGTGCTCCAGAGACAGCAGGTAACAGGAGGAGACAGCACACCAACCTGGGCATCTGTCCCAGACCCGTTATCTTCAACATCTTAGACTGAACTGCCAAAACCTCTGTCTTCAGCAGGAGGAGTAACTGGGAGGAGGATGGACTATGTATGTAATTAGTCAAGCTGCTCAGAAGGTTTCCACCAGAAAACTTTGGTGGAATGCACACACATCAAGTCCTCCAAGCCTTCCAGCAGAAACCAAATAAACTGAGTTACCTCCCCATCAGCTGCTAAACTCCTCAAATCCTCTGGCTACATGCATGGTAGGTTCCCAGACTCACTGGGCCAGGTAGGGTCCTATTATTACAGCATAATACAGGCAAATTTTTCTGTTTGTCTGTCTTTAAATACCAAATACACACAGATTAATTGCCAAGCAATATTACCAATATTTAATACCAAAAGTCTAAACATTTAGACTTTTTATTATTATTATTGCAGTAGCTTGACTTTTGAAAAATAAAAATATTTCAACTTTGTAACATAAATTGCAATCAGAATCATCAAAGCTAAATATTTTTAATGAAGTGGTTTATATTTGCACAAACAGATGTGTGTGTATACACATTTAGATGCACATCTCCTCTAGTTCTCCCAAAATATAAATTCAGAATTTTGTTCTATAGAAAATGCTGGCTTGGAACACAAACATTTTTCAAGTTTCCAAACTACCACAAAACTAAAACACTGGTTCTCAGCACGGTTCCTGCAGTAGTAAGTGCCATGGAAAAAAAGCAAGACAAAAATTCACAAGTTAGTATTCAAAGTAGGGTTTGAAAAACACGCAGCAAATGAGTTACAGGCCATGATGAGGACAAAAAACCCAGAAAACATAATATATAGAATTCAGTAAGCACTGATGTTTTCAATGATGTCTGAATTAAAATTTGTAGGAAAAAAGTGTGGGCTAACAATTTGGGCATTTTGCGACTTGTTGCAAAGTAAAGCATTCAACTGTTCTTTACATGCTGCTTGGGAGCAAGACTGCAGACTCAGGAGAAAACAGACTGATGCTACACTGACACTTTATTCTCCGACTTCTAGCACTTCCCAACTAATTCAAAACTATGCTACTATAACATGACCTTCTCTATACATCTAAGACAACAAAGTACAATTTGATATGGATTATTAACTTATCTTTAGCATTTGGAAAGTTGAGATAGAAAGGCAAAGCAAGTTTCCTAAGGCCAAAGAAACTGACTAAGCAAGAGAAAAAACATCCAGTTTTCCTGCCATCAGGGATCCTACATGGAATTTACTGCTTTGTCACTTATTTATCACATAATGTTAAAATTCCATTTTCCCCCCACAGATTGTGCTTACTCATTTATACACTGTGCCAATAAATAGGTCTTGCATGTGAAGAGGAACTTGAGGACTGCCAAAGGGAATGACACCAATTTCAGTAATAATCAGACAGCATTAGGTGAGGAGAGAGGACGAGGCGGAGCTGGATGGACACAAGGTCTCGGCACTCAGGTGAGCTTGCTCTCCTACATAGCAAGATTTCTTCAGAGCTCACTGACAGGAACTTTGAGGCAAAATCGTAGGGCAATTTAAAAATTTAAAACAAGTTGCAATAGAAACAACCTACATTCTACAAGCAAATATTACCATCTTTCTTTATTACAGTAACAGCCCAAGACCAAGGAGGGATATTTTACTGGGCACACAGCCAGTGAGATGGTCTGTTCCCCAGAACACCATTCATCCTGCCAGCAGCTCCCAGCACCTGAGGATCATAGTCTTACCTGCGCTGCTGAAGGTGAGCACCGTCTTTCCTATTTATCTTATCAAGCCACATCATTCTGCACAGAAGGCCTCCGCAAGACCACGAGCAGAGAGCTGCTCACCTTCAGCCTCCCTCAGCCCATCCTCACTGCCATCACACAGAGGGCTCCATCCAAGTGATACCCTTCACACTGAGTGGTGTAGGACAATGAATCACACTCCTGTCTCTTCAGTCTACATTTCCCCATAGCCTCACTCTTTCCAGGAGCTATAGAAGCTCTAAAGAGGTGACCAGCATTTAGATGACAGAATATTGAAAAGGTCAAGGCTGCACAGCACAATGCAGCCATTCATGGGGCACACCAGCTACTGAAACACCATTCCCATAAATCTAACCAAACACTACAACAGTATGTCCAGGGAGGCTGTGGAAGCTCTGTCCTTGAATGAGTTCAAGATCTGACAAGCAAAGCTGGACTGAACATTCTCCTAAAACACCAGATTATGAATCTACACTACCTGCTACTTCTCACCTTTCAGCAGTATCCTGATCCTTCCAGTGTCCCCAGTGGATTGCATCAAAGTCAGTGCAATTTCTGGGTGATGATTAACTCATACTGAGACAATGGAATTGAGACGAGACCTAGAAATAATAATTTTACGCAGGGATCATTCCACCTGTGTTGAATATTACTGTCTCTGGAGTTTTGAAAACTAAGTGAAGAATATTACTTTCCATATAAATCTCCAATGGGAGCTTAGCAAGTCATCAAAATTGGATTTAGAAGGATTATATGACAAGATAGTTGTTCAGATGAATTCTGTCACTATCTTTCTTCCACTGTCTGCATGTGTCACTTCCACCTCTCACAAAATGGACTGAAAACCAGAGTTCTATAGAGAAACAAATTCTAAGGCACACAAAAAATATTCCTCATTCAGCTCTCCTCATTCTTCACCAGTTCTTTTTCCTCATTGACTAAAATCATTCATGCACATGCATCTTGCACCACCCTCCCCTCACCATTTGCCTTTTCTCATCTCTCTCAGTTGCAGCCTATTTTCTGCCCAATTGTCAGAGACTAAATTATCTCTGTAATTCCCTCTGCCTTAACCACTCTCCACTTATTTTTCAGCAATGTAGTTTCTTCCCTTGCCTGTCCCTTTTGAGTTCTCTTGCCATCTGTTACTTGTCTTGAATGTCTTCAGAATTTTTTTTCACTATAGACAGTCTCCTTTTTTCCACTATTTTGGAATTTAGACCATGTAGCTCTGGCAGTTATCTAACTGTTGCAAAACATACGCAGTAAACACAGGTCTTGTAAAAGACAGTAAACACAACAAAGTAGTATTTTATTTTGAGTCACTACTCAGTGGGAACATTTAATGCTATTTGCAGCTGTCAGATAAGCAAGCTGAGGCAGGTGAGGCAGAGTTAAAAGGTTAATGCTCCTTATTTCGATAGAAACGGAGGGAGCATGATTTCTTTTACAGATTTACTGGGACTACCATTTATGAATCTGTTCTACATTATTTGATCTGTTTGTTTACCCATTTCACATCCTCACTGAGGTGGCCTTGTAAAACAGACCTGTCAAATTCTCTCCTCATCCTGAAACTTCCTCCAAAGGGATGTACTGCATAAAAACCTTCGAAGTAAAACTAGACCTTATTCAGTAGAAAGATCCATGACCGATTAAAATGTTTTGCATTTCCCTTGGCTTATGTGAATAGTAAAATAGGAAAAACAAACAGAAAAGATAACTGTGCTCTGTTAAAAGATAATCCCTTAGTATAATAATTGTCTACCAAGGCTGAGCACCACAGCAGGCAAAAATCCAGTTAGTGTTCAGTAATTATGTCCCCATTTATTTATGAGAATTATGCTCTGCCATTGGTTTGAGTCATTTAGAAATGTTCCTATTCCCCAAAGCTTCGGCTATATTTGTAATGCAGTATCCCCTGCTATTTTCCTGGTGTTATGGCAACATGGAATACAATATTTTGAGAGCTATCAAGTCCTGACAAGGCCGGGCAGCAGACTCTGCATCACCCCATTACACTCCAGCGGCGCAGGACAGGTGTGCATGTGACAATGTGCACACACAGACACACACACAGAGATGTGGATGGATGGCGGTCAGGTCTGCCAAAACAACAGCACAGAAATGGCACAACTGCAGGAGGGAGGAAGAGCACTAACAAAACTGTATTTGTTTCTTCTTTAAACCTCCTGGCTAGAGGCATTTAATCACAATATAGATTGGACCCTGCTGACTCATTTAAAAAAAAACCCTGAAATTCAAGAAAGTTTACTTCCCTCCTGCTTTTTTTTTTTTTTTTTAAATGATAGAGAAAGCTACAGAAATATTTCTTTCTACCTGAACATCCAAGAGACTCCTATGCATGCTTCCACATCTTTGATGATTTTTCTACACATCAGTAAACACAGCCAGGTTGGGACCCACCCGACCACCATCAGGATCTGCACTCAGCCCCATGGCAAGTGCCTTCATTGTGCCAATCAATGTCTGCTGTCAAAAGATCCACCCTCATGATCTGGTTTGAAGGTGAACCAATCCATATTGCCAAATCCAGGGGCACTGCCCCATGAGCTTGTTTGGTTTTTACCCTCTTTAGCATCACAGGATTTCATGAGTAAGTTTACGTAACAGGAAAAATAAGAATAGAAAACACTGTCATGCTGCCAGGGACCTTCTGGGCCTATCACTGGACTGGCTGCTTCAGAAATTAGTTGAAGAAACTCTGCTCTGAGAATTTGGGCAAGCAGAAAATAATTAGCAGATATTAAACTTGTCATCAAGTGACGAAGGGATGAAGTGACACTGCCTGGTTACCCCACTTGTCTTCCAGATCAGACCATATTCCCAGCCTGGAGCTCTAAAGCAGAGCAGAGCCCTTTTTCACACAACCATGGTCCCAGTCAGGAGTTGGCGAGATTTTGTTTTCTCACTCACGCTAACTTCTGGAAGTAATTACTAATAGATGAAACCAAAGTTCAGCTGAGCTGGTAAGTGTTTCACTGAAAGTTTTCCAAAATTAGCAACTGTCATGAGCCTTGAAACTTGATAAAGATTCTCAGAAGGCTGTGCTTCCACCACAGAGCTGCTCAGCTATAGCCATGTCAGCAGCACCACAGATGTGCTGCCACATTGCTGTTTCTGAAACCTCCTATGAGTGGGTGAGGGAGAAATTATCTTCTTTTTGTATGTTGCACATATGTGCAGATATCAAAATAAGGCCCTGTGCCACACCAGCACCTGGGATAACAGAGCAGGAGTGTCAGGGCTATCTGTCCTGTGCTCAAATCCCACCATTCTCCATCAAAAATGAGTTGATCAACCTTCGTAGCAAAGGAATGGAATTTAGTCTGAGTCTAAACTTCTACTCTTGCCTAGTAATGTATTTGCTTCTAAACTCCAAAACTGTAAGCTGCTATTCTTTTTCATAATTTAAAATAATTATATTTAAATATATACATATAATGCACCTCAATCCTCGATATAATTTTATAATAATTAAATCTTTTGTTATTAAAAAGTATAATTACTTATCTGACAAATCATGGGTTCCCTCCCTGTTCCTCAAATCCTTATCCTTTAAAGCTACCTTTTCCTTCACATAGCACCTTTGTTTTTGTTGTCTGTTCTTAAAAAAAACCAAAAGATGACACTTGAGAAACAAGATAGGTATTTTATACATGTTGTGTACCCTGGTAATATAGAAAAGGATACACACTTATGCAAAATACTCTTCCTTCTTCAAAACTGACCTCAAGAGACCTGTATGAGCCCTATTAAAACAAGTATCAACTAATACAATGAATATATAGAGTGGGAAAATCTTTCTTTAGTAGGGAGTATTGAAATCATGAAATATGAAATGCCTGTACTCTTCTTCAGTAGTTTAAGGATTTTTCCTGGATGACCATATGCCAAACTTCAGACCATTTCAAAACACTTTGTTCATACCTTAAAGCAAAGGGCAAAAAAATAAACGGGAGGGTGAGGAAAGAAGGAGGAGAAGAGGGATGTACCAATGGAATTGAGAGACTGGGTAATAGCTCTCATCTGGATCTGAGTACATCCAGATCCACTCCAAGTGCCAATTGCGCAGTAAGCCTGATAATAAATCTAGCACAGGAGCATAAGAGAACATACAAGAACTGAGACTTCTTCCCTTAAGAGGTGGATTATAAGCACAGACAACTTTTCTAAATCCGCTAAGCAAATAACAAACACACAGCTCTGTTTATCAGCAAGTCTGCAGACCTGAACACTTCTCTTTGGGATTACACCCCTCTGCTTTCACTCAATTGTGGTTTTTTTTAATTACTTTCTACCACTGTCTAAAGGAATTAACTGTTTGAATTATGTAGAGGTTTTATTTTTTTGGCTACATCCAGATTGTATAAAAGACCCATTGCCCTCTTGTGGCTCCCTGACTTGGGAGCAGACTTTGTCCACGAGGAAGCTGTAGCTGAGAATAGCCCAACACAGCCTTTTTGTGCCTTTTAAGATTTGCATCACGGAAGGAAATGTTGGCTTATGTCCAGGCCCATGATTTACTGTAACCTTCCAAAGGAACATCCAGTTGACTGGAGCGATTTATTAGCCACACCAAAAACAAAGGCAGGCTATATTTCTGGCATGTTCTGTTCCAGAGGCCAAGCATAATAGGAGAGATCACGCCTCTGTTTGCTGTCCCGACATTCAGAACCTTAGACACTCTGTTCAGTTCTCTTTAGCTTATTTGAACTTCAACATTTTTGATGTGACTCGCTGATGTGTCAGAAAATGAAACCTCATCACTGGAAGGAATTGTTGTTGTCCTCCCAAAAAAGAAATGTAACTACACTTGGTCATACAAGTCTTATTGTATGTACCTTCCCAAACACAGAAATCACTTTAACTCCTCTAGAACGAAACCTGAAGCCTCCAAATACTGAGAAAAATAGCTCTTAAAAAACCGAATCAGAATACATGGCAATATTCACCTATTCAATACACAGACACATGTAAGTGGCATGAAATGGGCAGCAATATGAAAAGTAGAAATCTAGCTTTTCCTCCCAAGTAACTCAGTGTGATTTCTTATTCTGTGGTTTCTGGTAAGCAAAGATTTGTGTCAACTGACATGAAAGTTGTTAGTTTCTGTTCACCTCTTACTTTCCTGTATCTCAAAGAACTCTTGACAATTTCAGATTCTCTGAAGTTGCCCCTCACACAGAATTATCCACCTTCCAAAAGTGTTTTCCATGTGATAGCCATGAAAACAGCAGGATGAAGTGGAAAACACATCATGCCGAGGTCACACAGTAGACATATATCGCCAAGAACTACTTTATATTATCTCCAGAGCAAATTTCCACATATTATTGTGACATCAAACACAGCATTTATCAGATCTGATGCCATTTTATTCAGTTGTAAGTTGATCATGCCTAATCACCATGGCCTTCTGGAGATCAGAACTTGCTCACCCAAGTTGCTTTATTTCCATTAGCTGGCCACAATAACAACATGTACAAATGCCTGGATTAATCTGTGGGATAAAGCTAAGAACATTTCATCTTCCTATATAAAGTGAGAAGTCTGAGCTGAAAAATAAAAACCCATGGAACTTACTATGTGCCAAAAGGATCACCCATTTTTATTTTCTTTCCTAAATTTGTGCTCCATCACTGCCCCAAAACACTAGATGCAAAGGTCTTTCAGATGAAAAAATTTTTGCTTTTAGACATGCTGGGCTCAAGAATGTAGGAAACAAGCCCAAAGTGCAAAATAAAGAATAAAAATAATACTAACAAAATAAATTAAAGAAAAAAAAAGAGAGCACAATTGATGAACACAGAAGTCAGGCTTGGTAAGCAGGGTACTTAGGACACAGGGTGTGCTGCTTTATCTCACTGTGATTATAAACCTCAACATCTGGCTCTCGGCATAGATGCAAATTTGGTGGCAGATGTTTGCAAGAATCACAGGGAACTGTTTTTGTAGTTAAAAGTGCATAAGGCAAGTTGTTCCTTTTGCCACATTTTTGTCACTCTTCCATTTTGAACCATCACCCTTCTCCCTCTTATCTGTCAGTCACGGAGAGGACAAGCCATTTGGCAATGGCTTACTGAATTAAACCCTTCCCAAACATGCCCTCATCATCCCTAATTCCTAATCTTCCCAAACCTTCTCTGTTTTCAATCCAGAGATCACAGATGCTAGCCATGGCCACCTCATATTTTGCAGATGGAGGCTCAGCCTAGATGTGACCATGGAGGCTGAACCTCCATATCCATGGGCAATGTGGCATTTTTGCCTCCCTGGTGGTTTTGCCTCTAGCCCTGCAGAGTGACCCTGAAGGAGTGTTGCATCTCTCCAACACACCTTCGTAACCATCCAGCACCTATGGACTGGGAAGCTCCTAAAGCCCAGCTGAGAAGCAGGAGAGTGATGATAACCTCTCCTTTATTCCTATCCCAGTGAATCCAAGCCCAGGATATAAACCATTCAAAGTGACTTTTCCCATCTCAGTCTGTCAATGTTAATGTTACCTGTCTTCTTGCACTGTAAATACAGCCTTTAGGGGAACAATCCAAATTGCTAACACGACAACATTCTTCCAGCCTCGAACCTCCTTTCATTTATGAATATCTATCTGTTTCCAGGTGAGGAAAAAGCTTAATTTCACACAGCATAAAATGGACTAAGGCCAGGTTGGATGGAGTGTTAAGCAACCTGGTCTAGTGTCCCTGCTCATGTCAGGGGGGTTGGAACCAAGTGATCTTTAAGGTGCCTCCCAACCCAAACCATTCTACGATTCATTCTATGACCAAGTGCTTGTCTGAATTTTAGAAGCTCTTCCCACGTTCAACTCCAATCTGAAAAAAAAGAAAAAAGTACATTCCATGCTAAGATTGGCTCATACATTTCAGTCTTGAATTAAGCTTTTGTCAAAGGAGTCAAAGGATGCTAGATATTAGTTAGCACTAGTAAATTAGGACACCTCTTCCCCACTCCTCTCTTTTTTTCATCTTGTTTTTGTAAAAGAGTCTACCTTCACTTCCTAAACAAGCAAGGCAATTTACAAAATACTCTACACCAAACTGGCTCTTTCTTTGGAAACCTAGACTTTCTCAGCGGTTTTAACACTGCCCTTTGCTTCTTCATTCACTAGAGGACTTTTTTGCTCAGTTTTACTTGCTAACACCTCCAAGTCCAGTCCAGTACCACTGGAGATAATCATAAATTTTAGCCAGCATAACATCCTGAGCTGTGCTCGGATTCATAACCTACAGGCAGATGACTTCATGCGCTTTACCAATCCCTCACACCATCTGGTACCCACTTGGCACCGCCTTGTAGGAGCTCCCTGCCCTGTGGCTCTTGCACAGCTGTTGTATTCGTAGCCTTGGAACTAAACAGAACTTCTACTTCTGCTGTGATTACCCCTAACTTTCTGTTGCTATTCAATATGCCTCCTAACATTTCCAGGCACCATGACTCAGTTGGTTTCAACAATGTCCTATAGACATATGGCAATAAACAGCAAATTTTCCAGATAGCAACAAAGAGCACTCAGATTTCTGAGGGCCCTTTTCAGCCGCAACTAGAAATGAGCTCAGTTCAAAAGACTTCTAATTGTGTGGAAACACGCACTTCTCCGGATTTCAGATCCAGCCATGCTGTCTCTGAAGTGCTTGCCACAGGCACGCTGAGCGTCGCAGAGAGGGCAGGAACATCTCCCTGGACAAAGCGACAGGACCCTTTCCCTTGGGCTGGTGGACTACAGAGCTGTTGGGTTCCCAGTGGAATGGCCTGAGGCACATCTTGGAGCAGTACCTGTTCTATGCAGGAGAGGGCAGCGACATACACGTGCACATGCTCGGCAATTACATTGACATGCATTTGGACACATTTCCTTTGAGTGTCTGACTCTCCTGGGAGTTCAGATATTCCTCATGATCGTGTGGTTAATTCAAGGAAAATCCCGCTATGGTGTACAGCAACCTCACGGTGACAGCTCAAAACGAATGCAGGTGGACCGATGCTAAATTAAAGGAATCAAACATGTGGGGTTGAACAGCAATTGCAAAAGATGCAGGATATGGTGGGGGGAGAAAACAGGCTCAGCTTGGGAGAAAGTAGAGAACCACAGCAATTTCCCCCTTCTGTAAGAGCTGATAATAGAAAATTTTATTTTTATTAAACAAGATGGGAGAAGGGGAAAAAAAAGGAAATCCCTAAAGTGTCCAAAGCGGAAATCTGCAAGCCACTTTGGCATTAGATTCCACACCACTTAGGCACTTAAATATCAACACATTATCCAAGTCTGGAGCATGTTTCAAAAGCAAGGTAATGACACTTGAAAAACCTGAAAAGACTTGTTCCTAAAACTCTGTTTACTAAACTTTCACAAACTTACATATTTATTTATATTTTTGGAAAATATCACAACTTCTTCCCATAGCAGTAGTTCCTGAGGATGTTCATTTGTATTATGGCTTATTTTTCCTGTATACATGGAACTCAGAGAGAAAGCTTCAAGACAAAGACAATAATCTTTAATATAAAAGACCAGAAATTCACAAGCATGATTTCAAGTGGACTACTTCATAAATAGAAAGGAGTAAAGATGAGCTAAAATCAAGGAAATGCTCTTCAGGCACCTCTGATGGGTCCAGTATGAGCACCACCAAGATGTATTTAATACATACCTTATGGTAGCTAACAGCTATCTGCAGTCATTTATTTAATAGCGAATTTGTATTCAGCCTGTTTGTAGGAGAACCCTTAAAGGTGCACTGAGCAGCCCAGTCCATCCCACAAAACCTTCCTAATGGTGAAGCTTCACCACTGGGGGAGGCAGGAAAACCCAGCCCACAGGAGTGTTCACCCCACTGCTAGAACAAATGCGGCCCCTGAGACAAACCTGTTCTGCACAGCTACAAGTGTTCCAAAACTGTCAATCAAAATAGGAGTGACCAGGAAGGAAGATTGCAGCTGTGCCCTGGCTTCCCTGGGAGCAGCAGGGACAACACAGGGGTGAGTGTCCTGGAGGGAAACACACTCACAGCACTCACCACTCGAACCTTCATACAGCAGAAACTCAGACCAAGGCTATCTGGGCTGTCTCATCACACCTCCCACCCCACAGAAACACCATACTCAGGAAAGAGGCCATTGCAGTTTCTAAGGGAAATGCCCCTTCCCTAAAGGTCGGAGGCATCTGTGGATGGGGCATGTGTTTGCAGCGAGGTGCAGTGCCTGCACATCACCCCCTCAGGTGTTAGAAAAGCCACCACAACACGTTATCAGCATGGTCTGAAACACAGGTAGAGCATCTGGCACCTCCTGCAGCAGCATCTGGGAGAGGAAAGCAGGGGCTGATGGTCCTGCACTGCTCATGCTGTTTTATGTGACTGTGTGTGATGTTCACCTGGCCTGTACATGGACTTGAAGCTGAATGGCATAAAGCTGAGTAAATGTTTAAGCTAATGTAAACAGCCTGCTCGCTTAAAACAAAAATAATAGTAAAACAAAAAGCAACAACAAGTAAAAGAAGACAAGGAAAGAGCAGCTCAAATATGCAAAGAGTACACAAAAAGATCTTTTTCAGTAACTAAACAGTGGTAACTAGAGCTGTATCAACAGTACCTCTTAGTGGCCACAGTAATCTGCTACCAAAAAGAGGGAAGAAGAAAAAAAAGAAAAAAAAGAAAAAAAAAATCATGAGCGGAAACATCAGTAACCCAGGAAAAAGAGGAAAAAAAGAAAGGAAAAAGTAGAAGAATCCAGTACCCTACCTGGAATAATCTTGCAGGCATTGGTTCAAAGATAGTGGTTATTTTCCCCTTCATCTTTTAAAAAGATGAATGTGAATAGATATCAGTCAATCACTCAACCTATATTCTGTGTTGTGCCACATGCCCACACTTCCCACAGTCCTCCTAGAACAATTCACCCCAGCCTTGAAAACTTGTATTCAGTATGTTTAAAAGTATAGAACCCATTGGAAACATTTCAAATACAGAAAGTAAGATCCAAACCAAGGTAAACAATCTTGACATTTCTTTCCATGTGGGCTGCAGAAGGGGCAAATGGGGAGTGGGGTGCATATATCCATTTACAGCGTATCTAGGTACCTAAAAATAACAAAGCACAGAGTTATTTTTTACATCCCTGTGCCTCACCTCTGCAAGCTACAAAGGGTTGTCAGAGAACTAGAGCACTGATTTGTGTCCAGAAAAAGGCAGAATCTGAGGATGATAGAGGCAGGTCTGGGAAACACTTTTCTTTGCCCTGCCTGGTGCATCAGTAGGTGGGTCGTGAAGCAGGAGACACAACCTCCAGAGCACACTGCTAAGGCAAACCATGTAGGCATAGGAGATAAAGAATACACAGGTTGTTTTGGGGAGATGAGTGTACACTACATTACAGCTAAAGTAATGATGATGGGAAGCAGTGAGAACCCAAAGTAAAATCTTCCCAGATTACCATGCAATTGCTGGAAGACCTGGAATTAAAATTAAGGCTGATGCCACCCTCCACTTCACCAAGATAATCCACTTCAACCAGATAACCCTCCACTTCACCAAGATACCCTTCCCCAAGGGCAACATTATCATTTAACATCTTAGAGCCTTAATAAGTTTAACACTCATTTAAATTAATACAGAAATAAGCAAGTTGACCACTGGCTAAGTTTAAATTAGTATACATTTGGAATATAAGGGGGTTCAAATGTCCTCTGCCTATCATTTAACTGCAAGCTGGAGTGCTAAATTTCCTCTGACTCCACCTCATGCCTGTAAATCTTCCAGCCAGTCATTAACTGCCTGGTAAAGGACTGGCACCTCATATATTGTCACTTAATTATGTTATGCTACATTGGGCTTCCTAGGAGGCACTCATTTAGCACAAAAACACCTCTAAAGAAAACCATGTAGACAGACTGCCAGAGCCAGAGACGATGAAGAATGCTGCCGACAGGGGAATAGAAATGACAACTAAAACAGTCTTTGGAACAGAAGGAGAAACCGTAGCGACGGGGAAAAAGAAACCAAGCATGGACATTTGAACCATCAGATAAAGAGCAGCTGACAGGACATATTAGATCTGGAAAGAGGGGGCAGAGGAGGAGGAGGAGAAGCGCACCAAAGTGGAAATAGAAAATTACCCTCCTGAATGAACGAGATGTGTTTGGAATGAGTCACAGGGGAAGGCAAGTGCAAACATCAGCAAGTTGAGGAGCTGACTGAGCGGTACCTTGCTCCTGAACCTGGGCTGCAGAAACGAGAGACGGCTGAATAAACACAACGAGAAAAACAGTCTGTTCTCAGCTCCTACCTCTGCCATGTTGAAATGAAAATGCATTTTGGGCACAACCCTGTGAGCACAAGGAAGGCATCACCACTGCTGACTTCAACATAGGTGAAGGGCGTTCAGCACCTCAGAATTGTCCTTCCTTCTTCTCACCCCAAAGGAGATAAAGAGATGCTTGGATCTTTCCTGCTATGGAAGGAAAAATAACCCTGCTCTTGTACAACACACACTGCCTTCAGAACCCATTGCCAAAAAAATCCAGACGAGCAAAACTGAGCATAACAGAGCCATATCAGGGATATAAAACTATACCAATGCTGCCACGTGGCAGTAACACACACGTTCACATGCACAAACACTTTCCTCTGACACTGGAAACACTGTTGGGGGGAGCATTTAGGAAGAAGTCTATGAGAAGGTAGCACTGGACCCTTTGCTGCTCCACAGCTGAGGAGGACTTGGAGTATTTATGATAACAAAAGGGACAGCAGAAGCTTTCCTCCTCTCCCCTGGCTAAACTTTGTTTCCCCTCCCCTTTGTAATCATCAGCATTTCTCCCAGTCCCAGGGACATCTACCTGACTGGAAATCACCCAGACTGTGTTCCAAAGCAGAGATGCAGCTGCTGTGCTTGGCAGATTTGCACTTAACTCTGGTGTCATTCAGCTGCATCACATCACTTCACAAAGTCAGAACTTATATGGAAACTGCAAGTGAGGGCCAGCATTCAAGTAGACTCTTTTTTTGCCACAAAACCAAATTCTCATTTGATATTACCAAATTTAGGGGGGCTCAAATCTAGGTGACAATTTAGGTTCAGAACCTAAGCTGCACACAAATATCCCTAATTTGATTGGAAAAAATGCTCACTTTTTTTTCCCCTCTGTCATTGAAAAATTGATACTTTCTACATGTGAAGAAAACCCACTTCCTAAGAAAACACAAATAATGTGGCAGAAACAGAGAAATTTGGGTTGCTCCGTATTTTATTTTGTTTCACCTCCGGAAGACTGCTTAGGAAGGGCATTCTCTGGATCCATGGATGGTAAGATGTTAGGACATGGCTTCTCTATAGTAAAATTGTTTACTAGGAGATCAGTGCAGATAAGGAGCCTTCTCAGTACTAAAGGTGTTTGCTGAATATTTTTGGGTTCATACCTGTACAATTAAGCAGATACTGTAAGACATGTAATTGCCTTATGTGTTACTGAAATAATTACTAAAAACTGCACTTAAAGGATTTCTAAAACAAGAAGCACCACTGGTGTGTATTCCTCCAAGCCAGACAAAAGAAGTGACTTGAAATCTATCCTTTCGCTTTCCTTATCTTCACATCACTTTGCCAGCAAAGGTCAATTACATGCTCACAAACAACCAGCTCATAGAATTTGCAATATTAGCGAAACCTTAGTCACCAGTTCCGGCTGCCTACAACTATAAAAAGAAGCAGCACTGCAAGCCTCTGTTAGAGCTGGTCAGGAAATTATACCCCCACTTCCCAACCCACACAAAAGCATTTTAGGAAAATGAACAATTTCCAATTTAATTGGAGTTTCCAGTTTACACACAGAGTTAAATTTTGCCTGGTTTTGGCAACTAAACCCTTTTCTCAGTTCAGTAAGTTTTAGTGTTTTTTGAAGACAGCCTAGAAATTCAACCCAAGTGGAAAGTTTTCATTTAAGTTTTTTCATTTCATCAGAAAGTTTCTTTCTCCCATACCACAGACTTTTGACCAAATTAACCAACCAGACTCACAGGAAAAGTCCCTTTCAACACACAGGACTTCTACCTTCTTACTTAATTACTATATGCTCAGTTCACACTGTACTGCCCACATCCAAAAATCAAACCCCTGAATGTTTATCCTGAGCATTTTTTCCCAGTATTATTTGCAGACATTGAAATCAATTTGTAAAACTTACTCTAAACTAGTGCAAATACATTTTGAAACATCCATTGTACATGTCATGAAACAATGCTGATACCAACATTTTGGACAGCTTTTTACATGTACTAACAGTGCACAAAATCTGAGGAGATTAGCATCTCACTGCAACACTAAAGGCAGATGACAAGGCTTCAAATAAATTACAGCAGCATAAATCTCTACTGTGTTCAGGTCACTGAGATCTTTGGACACACCTGAGGGTTGTGTTCTTTAGGTTTTTATTATAGGGAAGAAAAAAAAAATTCACACAGAGGTGCTGCAAACAGGAGTTTGCAAATCTTTGAGTAGTTCCACTTTTAGAAAAGGAGAATATATATATATATATATATGGCATGCAAACACAGTAATTGCTGGTCAGACTTTGTATCTATTTGTGTTCTTTCAGGGGACAGAAATGTCCTTTAGTATCTGCTACTTTTTAAACATAACTGTCAAAGACTATGCCAAATCAGAATCTACAAGTTTTATTATTTTTAAATGCAATTTGTCTGATTTCCTCTGTTTAACTTTTAGCTCCATTTTGCTCACAACCCCTGGCCTACAAACCTCCATCAAAACTACCAAACTGAAAAAGGGAGTAAGACAAAAAAATCAGAGCAAGAAATTCTGCTGTCTCTTCCCTAACACGGATCCCAATTTCAAGGATCCCCACTCTCTTTTCATGTATTAATGTCCAAGCCACCCCAAACTGCAGTTGAGTGTCAGAGGTGGCCAAATGTATTGGCCCAGCAGCTTCATAACAGGATGGGATCTTTAGGCCATACATGTGTCAGGCTGGGACATAGTGTTAGCAGGACAAATCCTCAGTGGTCAAATCCCACCAGCTCTCATGTTGCTATCTCACTGAGGGTTTGGCCACATTATTTTTATGTTCTTTCCTCTGCTGCTTCCTTAACCACGGTTTAAGGCTCATCTTTTAGTAGAAAATTTCCACTTGGAGAAAACCCAGGCCCTGTTCCTATAGAAAGATAAGGACTGTGGTGTTAAATGGTGTGAAAATAAATCATCTTGCAGGGTGCTTCCCATAAAGTCTTGCCATGCCTGTTAAAAGACCAAATGATACACTTTTGGAAAATATCTGAACTTAACTGCTGGCTGTGATGGATCCACAAAAGGCAGTTTGCACATTTTTTATAAAAGGCAACAAAGATATATTTAAAGAGATTTAACAGTCGCATGTGCCAAGTTATATGTTTTGCAAAATACTGCTTTATTAAATAAGCTCATACCATCCCAATGGGGGGACAAATCATAACTGTTTTTCCTTGCCTTTTTTTTTTTTTTTTGAACAGTAAATATTTTCACCCTGAAGGTCATTAAAGTACTCACTATATATGGATTATTTATTTCAACAGCCATAGTTAAGCCACAGATGCAGTACTTTATCCTTGTATTTATGGTATTCCACAGAAAGCTGCATGTTCCTATATGGTTCTTACTGATCCATCTTGAAAAATATACACTGTGTGTTTGACGTAAAATTAGCCAGGTAATCACTTAGGATATTTCAAAATGGTCCTGTATCATGAAATCCATGGATATCAAAGATAGACATTATCCCTACATGTGGTTTAGGACAAGTCTCCTTTTGGCACCCATGCTTACAGTGGTAAGAGATTTATTAGCTATTTCCAAAAGGGTTCTTCTATCGTAACTCCTATTCATACACACCGAGGGGATAATACATTTAATGCTATCACTCAGGAAACATCATGGCTTATACCAGTAAACCAGGACTCTGAGACAAAAGGAAGGGGAGAAGAGTGCTTAAACCTTTAAAGATACGTCAGATTAATCTCATTATAATAAGAAACTTGACATCATAAATGAGCCTTTGATAGAAGCAATATTTCACTGTGGATACTGCGAACTCTGTAATAAAAGGCAATTTACACTTTCCAGAAGACTATTATACAGTGGGTATAAGTGAGAACTAAGTACAGAAGGCTGTTAAATCCTGTCTTTAATACACTCTAAAGAGCACAGCCTCATAAGGCAAGTGTAAAGCAGGTTCGTAATGGATTTACCACACTTACCGGCTGTACTAGTTTAGTTTTAGGCTTCCCTAGGTGACGGCCACTGACCGAAGGACACAAAATGGCTGACACACCGTGAGGAGACAAAATGGCAGACAGTTGCTGAGGGACAGCATGGGCTTATATAGGGGTTCTGAGAGAAGGTTCTGGAACTGCAAGGTGATTGGTGGAGACAGGGGCTATATGCTAATAAGGGGTCCAGAGAGCCAATCGGGGAGCGGCAGTCAACTGAGGGCCCGTAGGAAACCAGGGTTAGGGCTGGAGGCGGGAAAGCACTGTGAGGGGAAGAAGACAACATGGAGGACGACTGAGGGGGAGAACCATGAGGGAACAACTTGTGAGGGGAAAAATGTGCGGGGGTAACACCAAACCTTTAAAATAAGAACTGTACAATAAAACGCAGTGAATCTGGACTAAAATTCCACTGAAAAAGTCTTTAATCCCCTCGGGGCTTCGGGCGCTGGTTATTCCACATTGCCGTCACCTTCATAGATCTGTTTTCGGTAGTGTTGTTTCCAGTCGTCACACAATGTGCATTCTCCCACGTCAGGGTGTAGTAGTTTAACTTTAGGCCTTCCTGGGAGACCAGGTCGCATGATTTATATTGACCAGGGAAGTGTTCACCCTGTTTTACATCAGCTGAGATATAAAAAGGGGGAGACGGCAGTTATCACTCAGTTCTGTTTCCAGGGGTGTTGGGCATCGGTGGGCCCTGCAATCACTCCTGGAAAGACACAGCCTTTGGCCTTCAAAGTGACTTCGTTGTGACTCTTTGTATCTGGGAAGTAGACCTTTTATTTGTTCTTTAGTGTGTGTGTGTGTGTATAGCAATATTACGTTTCCTTTTCTTCTCTGTATCTATGCATATATAAATATATACCGCTTCGCTATTGCTAAAATTCAGTTTCACATGGGGTTTTTTCCCTTCTTCCCCCCTTTTGGCCTGTGGCCAGGAGGACTTGGTGTCAAGCCAAGGTCAGACAAAGGTCAGCTGCACCTACTCATAGTACCAAACTGCTTGGAGAAAAGGTCCATTTGGAACCCAAATCAGCCAAGAAAGCAACACGAATAGGAGTATTTTAGTGCAGTGACAGAGCGATTAGATTGCATTCTCCCAGAAATCAAAGTGGTACTTAGACAACAGAGGTTTTTCAGGGTTTGCGGATAAGCATGCTAACCAAGGGGTTTTCATCTGTTTGAAGACTCTTGCAGTTTTGTCATAAAAATAAAAATAATCATCATCATCTTGTAGCAATATTCCTACTTGTTTATAGCTGAGGAGGGTTGTTTTTGGGGGGAAAAAAAATAATCTCACACTGACTAGAATGCACAGGCTTGTACAAAAGTATCATAACACAAAAACAGAAATGTCTCCGTGAGCAGGTTCAAAATGAATTCTGTGGGAGATCAAGTGCAAAAAAATGTAAGAGTTATTGCTTCAAGTCCACATTCCCACATTACTCCACAAAGCACAAGTGAAAACAAACTTGCACCATCAATTCAGCATCACGTCTTTCCAAGACTGGCCGATTCCAGGGTCCTCCTCAGCCTTTGCATCAGAAACTATATGCAACAACAAGCTACTGTGGATTATGGAACCCTTCTCCCAGGAATATGTGATCGGCAAATACTGTGCTTCGGCTAAGGTGTTGCCAAATCCCAGGCTGACACATACCCAAGGGGCTAGATCAGTTAGCACAGACTTAGCAAACCACCTGGAGACATCTTCATGACTATGAACTTGTTCTTCAGAAACCACCAAGGCCACATTTGAAAGATCTCTGCTGTGATTAAACTCTATGGTGCAACCTGGACCAGCAGAACTCAAACGTGTACAAGCAGATATTTCTGCGCTGGTATCGAGTAACATACCTTGTTTGTGCCTCAAGGCTTCAAGTTAAGTTACAAATCTAGGCTAGGAATCAGTTTTTCCTTTGCTAGGAGACATTTCAGAGCCTGTATTTGCATACAACCTGGAAGAATACAATGCAGACCAGACATATTTGTAGGCTGTATCTCCACAACATCCCCTACTAACAAGATGTATGCTGAGACCAACAGCCAGGAAAGACCCTTGGAAAAGCTTTCCTGAAGTATTTGGTACACCCGAGTCCACTTTGGGGAAGGAGCAACCCAGGGGACTTGCTGGAGATCAAAGCTTCCAGCAGTGATCGCTCCAGGTCCAGGATATGCAACAAAGCATAAAAATGTAGTTCTTGTACAAAGTTTGTAGAAATAGGGCTGCTTAAAAGGTTCACATCAAAATCAAAACCAAGCTGAGCTTCTCTAGTTTAAAGCTCTGCTCCAGAGCCAAACAGAAATATAAGCCTATCGTGTGTGAATGAATTCTGAATTATTTGAGCTGGCTTACAAATTTACAATGAAAATCAAGCACCCCTGTGCAAAAACTCAGAATAGTGTTTAAAGTTTCAAGTAAAAAAAACTTCATTTCTGAAACTTGGAAACAGTCTTTGGTATTTTTGGTTCTATTTATCACCTCATGACAAACAATTCTCTCAATTTTGCATAAACCAAATTTCATTTTCTACAGTTTGCATGACTGACAATTCTTTTTAAAAAAATAAGAAAAACAAAATAAAAAAACTCCAACCAACTTCAAACACATCAGGCTCAAAATAGAATTTTGGAGAAGATCATTTTTATATGGAAGTCATCAAATCAGAGAGAAGACTTTTTTTTTCCAGTCTCTTGTTCTCCAGGGCTCATTCTTTGAGCAACTTTTCCAAAAGCAACATTGGTTCTGTTTGCAATTCATCTCTCCAGTGAGCATTTTTAAACTTGAAGAAGTGGCAGCGGGGCAGGGGTGGGGTGGGGGGAAACGGAGAGGCCAAAAGACAAAAATGTGAACATATTTAAAGCAAGGGTCCTGTAGGAATGAGACAGTTCAGTTTTGCATGCATGTGCGTGTATTTTAGATTTAAAGGAAGTCTCGCTTACAAGGCAAAACCGCTAGTGGTGTGAATTATATGACTCCAGCTTCCTCCAGTTTGGCAGGGTGGTGAGAGCTCTGCGGAAGGCAGCCACTGTGGTTTGACTCTCACTGATAATAGCCGACCCTCCCTCCACCCCCTGAAAACTCAGCACTCTAAAAATAAGAAGGAAGCAAAAGGAGAGCCATTTCCTTGCCAGCACCAGTAGCTGGGAGGCCTGGAATGATGCCATTAGATACCCTGCTATTTATTGCCCATTTCCACCCCATAGGAAGCTTGGGGAAGTAGTTGCCAAAAGAAAAAAAAAGGGAGAAAAATAAACCTTCCTGTTTGGCTTAACATTTGACAGGACAGAGTCAGATAATTCCAACTCTACATTTTGCACGTTCTTGCCCACAGTTGTTTTCCTCCAGAGGTTCCTTCTGAAAACAAACAAGGATTTTTATACATCACTGCTTTCAAAGCAAACACAGGAAGTGTCTTCTCCAGTCTCCTACACGTACCTTCATTTGCTTTGCCTACTTCTTCACTCTCTCTTCACTGGGCACTTTCATTCTGGACAGCACAAAACTAAGAGTGTTAAAATTGGTTCAGTTTCCCTCAGAAATTACTTTGTCATCAATACCAAAAGTTTTGTGAGTTAGTCATGGTTTTAACAAGTTGTCTAGAATTAGAGACATAATTTGGAGGAAAGAGTGGGAAAAGAGCAATTTCTGAAGACAACATTATTTTTTATGTCCTCTCTGTCCAAATCAGAGAGGATTCAAACTCATGTTCTACCTGCCCAAAGATGGTCATACCTGCTAGGCTAGAAAGGTACCTCAGCATGTTCTCCTACAGTTGTTCCACTTTATTTAAATTAAATGTTATCGAGGACCAAGACAGACTATCACCTGGTGGAGCTAAGCTAGTCATCTAGCTCAGGGTCTCCAAAGCCTGATCCGCTGAGGAGTTATGACTTAAAAACTACATCAGAAATTACAATAAAATAGAAAAATATTCAAGGCTGAGATCAGGTTAAATGTCTGAAGCCCTGTTTTAAAAGTGTCTGGCCCAAATTGAAGCTGACAAAGGAACGGTTCGGATACAGCCCAGTTCCAACGCAGAGGAAGTCCAAGCAGTGATGTAGGAGTGTAACCACCAAATTTCTCCAGCCAGGCCACCAGATTGAGTGATCAGGACTAGGCAGATGGGATCCCACCTGACCCACAGCCTATAAACATGCTGCAGTACAAGAGAACCTGCATATGGTGGGAACGTGTGAAAATACATTGTTAGGACAGGGTGGAAAACTTGTTTCCTGTCCCACTGCCCTTTTTAGGATTACAACAACAAATTCTTCTGCACCAGGATGCAAAAGAGGACACAGTGAGAGATGTCCCTCCATCCCTTCCCCTAAAAAGAGGCATCCACACAGAGCAGCCAAAAACCCAGTAGTCAGAGCTTGTAACATTGAAGGAACAGGAACCTGAGAATCAAGACCTCATGTTTGGCAGACACGTCTCCTGCATTCCCAGGAAAAGTTTTACCCTCTAGGGTATTGGCTATTCTCAGCTCTCTGCTCTCTACGGGAACTCAGTGCCAGATCACAGAAATTTTTCCATGCAAAAGTTTCATCCAAAGTGACGAGTTTCGATGAAAAGTTCTGATGAAAAAAAATGTTTTCTTGGAAAATTCCTAGCAAGCTCTAATCTTCATGTTAAATCATGGCCATGGATTTACAGCGCTTCGCTCCACACATGCTGACTGGAGCCTAGTAAAACTGTACCGAGCTCTGGTTCCTCCTCCACCCCTCCTTAGGGATGTGTAAAGTCTTGCATCCTCTGGGTCCTGTATAACCTCCTGGTCAAAACTGCAATATGTTTGGGTTTTTGTGAATCAAACTCCTGTTATTTCTCAGGGGCAAAACAGCAAGGCCTGAGTTTTTGTAACTTTCCCTTTTGTGTTCACCTAGTGTCACCAAGTTACTCCCCCAGTAGGGATCATCTCCCGTGTCCTCCCTGAGTGGTGTGGCACAAACTTTACAAGTAGTGAAGGTTTTCTGTTACTTGCAAAGGGTTACAAGCAACTGAAAATTCTTCTCTTGCTCCCTGCTGTTTTGGAAGAGAAGTGCCATCTTTGAAATAAGCAGGGATAGTGCAAAACAGCAATGAATCTCCCCCCAATGCAGTGCACGATATCACTGAAACTACTTCTGTAAATGCAAATGTTTGAATTCCAATTCTCAGCTTTAATAGAATTTCTGTCTGTGTAGAAATGAAGTGATTTTCTCTTGGCAGCTTTCAGTATCAAGTGGAAATGACACTTTTCCTTCACGAGCAGTAAAGACCAGAAGGCAGTCTAGCCCCCCACACTTCTGGTTTTTAAAAGGTTGTTTTTGTGCTTTTTCCAAAGCCTGCAACCTTGCCATTCACAGTTCCATTATGTCCTTCTTTAAAAGGACAGCACTGAGGACTCAGCACAAAGCTATCTCTGATTACATGTCACCCATATTAGAAACTAGATCCATGTTAAATTTGGGCTGAAATACAACACAGTTGTCATACTGGCAACTACGAAGTTATGAAAATCATAGATTTCCATGTGCAATAGAGACAAAGAACAGACACTGTTCACATGCGTTTCCTCCCATTATTGACTGACATGGAGGAGGAAGGGAATGGCTAATCCATCTTGAATTATCTCATATTTGATGTAGGCCAAGTGCAAGGATGTGGGCACTTCCCCTAGAGCAAGCGCAGCAATGTTATTTCCCAGCAATTCACTTGCATGCTAAACCTTTACACTTGGAGCTATGTCAGTCAAGACACAGTGTTGATCTGACCTTGATGATAAGAAACAATGGAAGGAATTGGGAACCCACAGTCTCCAAGCAGAGATTTCTTTCTGTCCGTGCATTAAACCCAGAATTATTCATTTTCAAATACATCTCTGGCCATTCCAGGTATACGTGAAACAATACCCTGCCTAGGATGGGAATATGTATGGGAGCCATTCAAGTTTCACATGTAGCCAGCATCATCAACTCTACGCAGTTTTCTCTTACTCAAAATAATCAAGGCTCGTGACACCAAAGCTGCAATCCACATTCTCTCATGGTACTAAATTCTAAGAAATGAGTGTCAGTAAAGAAAAACCTACTGCAATATGTATGTTACTGATGCATATGGTGATTGCCAATGCATTATGGTGCCTCCCAGTTTCTGTGAAGTAGAACAGAACACGGCAAAGAAAAAAATAATATTTTCCTTTAAACCTCTTTTCCTTATGCTGTCAAAACATCAGCTACTCTGCCATCTCACCCTTCCTGGCTGATAGCACTCTGCACTTTTGCACTGTTTGTACTTGCTCTGCTTAGAATTCAATTTCCTCTGGTGATCTGCATGCAGGCAAATATTGCCCAGGGCACTAATGTATATTTGTTCTTCTTGAATTGCATGCAGAAATATTGTTGCTATGCGGCGAGCACAAAACAATCCAGAAGTCACCTGACAACCTCCATCAAACATTTAGGAGTCATCAAACTTAATTTCCCCTTTGTGCCATAAAACACCGAGAGGAAGCTTTAATAGATTGTATTATGTAACGGTTCTATAAAAATAGCAGGCCAGCACTGGAGCACTTCCTTCCTGAGGCCCAATAACCTATGCTGAAAGGATACACACCGGTTTCCCTGGCAACCATGAGAGATGACACTAGGGGGAAAAAACAGCAACAAAAGGACCATTTTTTGCTTAGTAAAATAAGGTCTGGCTTCAAGCTTGTGATACAGTGAATACAGAGTGCCTGACAGAGAGAGAACCAGTTAATAATTCTGCTCAGGTCCCAGTGACCTTGCAAGGCTGGTAATGCTTTTCATTTCTTTTTGTACTGCCCGTTAAAAAAAAAAAATACCAAAACCACAGCAGCAAAATCACTTCAACAACTATCACAGGGTATTTAAAATTTTTTTTTTTCAAAGGAAAAAAAAAAGTTGATGCAGGACCGTGTTAGAGACTGATCTGCCCTGCTAGGATTTCCGCAAGACATTCTCTTTCTTCCTTCCACTTGCATAGATCTCAGGATTTTCACATTTTGGTTCAAAAGACTCCTTTCTGTTTCCAAGCCTGCCATGCTTAGTACTCCATTGTCCAGCAGACAGATGTTTTCAAGGCATGGCCTTTGCAAGTAACCAAAAAACAAACTCCCTCCCCAAAAAAGCTCCTGGAGATACACCACCACACTAAAGGCATGACCCAGTGAGCCAGAACACTGAACAACAAGGTCATCTCTCTCACCTTAGTCAGCCCTTCCATAGCCCCGTGGTCCCACAGGGAGACAGAAAGAAAAGTGACAAAAGTGTTTTTTGTTTCAGATCAACTACCAGGGCTGGAAGTTTCCTTCTGGCATAACCATATGAGCTTATTCTTGTCGCCTTCAGTTTTCCCCAGCTAAATTTTAACCCTTGCTTGTTGCATCAGCTCCTGCTGAGGCAGCTCCCATAGCAACAAGTTGCTTTCTTTGCTCGCCTCTCACAAACTTCTGGCACTTCTGGGTATTTTGCAGTGCAAAACAGCAGTAGCAGTGGGCAAACAGGCATGTTTTTAAGGAGATGAAAAGAAATCAGTTGTTTTCTCTAAAATCTGGAAACCAGCTGTCTAAGGCTCATTTTCAGCCCTTTTGAAAAATTCCCTTCCTCCTCCTTGTCAGTCAATCATGGGAGGAAACGCATGTGAACAGGAAATGTAGTGGCACATAACTCTCCTGCTGAGCAACTCTACCATCTTGAAGTGATCCCGGGCTCCTCACGCAAGCAAGCAAGAGAAACATCACACGTACTTGCAGAGGAGGAAACCAAGGAACAGAGACACTAGGTGATATATCCATAATACCTCATTACTCCATGGAGGCACAAAAAGGAGGAACATGATCCAGGCTATTCCACTATTTCATTTCGCATTGCTCCTCACACCAAATAATTTTATTACACAAGAAGAATTAAAAGATGCATTAAAAAAATCAATGTAGTCTACTCACGGTTCTTATTGGACATAGCACCTTTGGTTTTGATCTTGATTTGGTTTGGGAGGTTTTTGTTGTTTCTGGTTGGGTGGGGAGGGCTGTTGGTTGGTTTGATGGTTGCAGGGGGGTGGGTTGTTTCTAAAGGAGCAGATTTCTATCACCATCCCACATCACTCAGACACTCTCACTTTAATATGTAACACATTGCTAAAAATCATATTGCTAATAAGAGCAAACCCAACTCCCATACAGACAGTCAGTCTGTAACCTACAGTTAACCCTATAAGGTTACAATATTTATTAAGGTTTTTCTATTAAAAGAAAAAACAAACCTCCATGGATAAACAAACAAAAACTAACTCATTTTTTACTTCTTTTTTTTTAATAATTAAATTCTCTCTGGCAACATAAATTTTTCTACATTCACAGTTTTCTGATACTCTTGCAGCAGGTTATAATTTAATCACTGTATATACAGACTTCTCATGCAAAATAACGTTACTGGGGTTTTTCCCCAGTGGTTGCACAAGTCTGCAGAGAGAGATGTTTCAGTCAGGAGCCCTCCCTGTTACAGAAACAAACACAAAAAATTATCTTTCTTTTTGGTGCCACAGATTCTACCAGTCTGCTTTTAACAGACAGTGGCACCAGGCTAAATTATTCTTTTGCTACATCAGAATAAAGACAGAATAACTTCCCCGTAAGTATGTGGCTTAATATCAGAGTAACAGCAAAATCTGGGGCATGGACTTTCTGACCACATTTTAAAACAAGTTCCTGACCACTTGTGACTGCAAAAATCCTATGGCAGTCTGGAAGGAAACATTAGGATGTTAATCCCAGGTATCCTGCCTGAAACACTCTTTCTGGTCATTACAGTTGACTTGCTTAAAATGTGTGTTCAGCCTTCAAGGGGATATTTGGATATTGCTCTTCATTTCCTCTTGGAAGTGAAAAGGTGTTTGCTGTGGCTGTATTTCAGCGGGGGATTAAGTCACCTCTATGTGTTACCTGCTTCACAGGATCATGCACGTTCCCCTAGACCTGTTCACACGGGGTGAAATTCTCCCCTATATGCACGAGGCCAAGGCATTGCATAAGTGCTTAAGAGATTAAGCAGGATTTGAGGGGTGTGTAGGCACTGTAGCTGGATGAATTTCCTTCAAGATGATTTAATTCTGACACGCTGACCCTTTCGAACACATACACGAGGCCTTTATGTAGCGTCTGGTTTAGAGGGAAACCAGTGAGAAACAAATGCTTCCACCACCTTGAGGGATGTTTCAAGCACACAAATTCTGCCCAATGTGGGAACTGGCCACCAGGGCGCTGGTGCAATGCTCTGTGGCTCTCCATCCTTAGGTTAGCGCTGAAACAAGTCTCCACAGTAAGGCAGCAACACATCACAAGGAGATCCGTCACAGAAAAGTTCAACTCCATTAAATTCAACTGCCCAAGCCAACAGGATGTCCCCCAGCCTAATACAGGATGAAGCCTCTGAGCTGTGCAGAAGCAGCAGCAGTGGGAGAACCTGGCATCAAGTCCCAAGAAGTGAAGAGCGCAGCACCATCATGGTGCCCGTGTTTGTCCCACACTCCTTCAGCTGCACTGCTGGCAGGCACAGAGGCGGATGGGATAATCACTTACATGTCCCACAGCTCCTGCTCCTCCCTGCACTCGCCACCTGGGAGCTGCCAGCCAAGCAGCCGGATTTGCTGACTTCACTGCAGGCTTCATTAACTCAGGCAGAAAACCCTCTATCTATCAGAAATGCTCCTCTTGCTGCCAGTTGAGCAGCTCGGAACAGTGCCCACTCGTAGTCCTGGTATGGCGCCAGCTCAGACAGGGTTTACTTGCAGCCCGGTTACTTAGTTGTGATGCTAATTAAGCACCTGAGTAGTTAGTGTGTTAACATGTCAGGATTTCAAAGGCAGTATGAGCTCACTGGGCATTTCCACTTCCGAGCAACAGCACCGAGCACAGGAATAATTAAACCAACTATAAATGCCTCAGAAATGTAAGGCTCATGTAAGACTGATTGTCCATTTGGTGTAAGATCAGAGTCCAACGCTGTTTGAATTTTGCAAAAGCAAACAATGTATCTGCTACAAAATGTTTTAACGCAATCAAGGCAAATGCATAGGGAGAGATCGAAGACTACAAAATCACCTCCCATCTGTATGAGACTACACAAACACAGGGAACATGCAACAGTACTGAAGCAAACTGTAAAAGGGGAAAACAGATCTGAGAGCATGCCAAGGCAGGTTAACGCTGCCAATTAGAGCATGCTGAACTTGCAGCCACTAGTACCTGCACACTGCCCTGGATACACACTCCTGGGAGCAGGCTGTTAACATTTAACCAGGACCCTGGGGCCACAGTGTTATCTTAGTGACGGCTGTGGAAACCTACACAAGCTCCTTGGCTTTAGGTTGCACCTACTCACTCAACAGGAAGAACGGGTTCAACATATACAAACATGGCACTGTTGGATGATGACACAAGAAACTTCCTAAAGGATCTGTCCAACCAAGAGTTAAGACTGGACTGCAAGAACTAGGCTAATATAGATTCTGGTGAGGAGGATAAGAACTAAGGACAAATATTTTGTATTCTCAAATTAGTCATTTTCCCAACTACATGACTGTAAATTTTATCATTTCACCTTTCTGACTGCATCAGAAAGAATAGGGGCCCCACAGGCAGCTGAAGCTTTTGATATTTTTGAGAGAGGGCAAGCCTTCAAAGCAAAGTGCATGTCAGGATCAGATTTGCATCTTGATCCTTCTACAGTAATAAGATCTCAGCTGTTTAAAGCAGGTGCCCATACAGCAATATTTCCTCTTGTGGAGAAGGGGGTTATGCATGACAACCTAAGAGCCACCATACTGTCTCAGAACAAACCATCTGTCCCAAAAGCCTGTCCCCTGATAGTAACAGAGAGCAGATCTCCAAGAAAGAGCAGAAGAACTGGGTGAGAGCATATGATACCTCCCTGGCAGTCTCCCAGCAGCCAACCATTTTGAGGATCAGAGACTTCCTGTGCCAGACTCCTTTTTATCTATTTAGTCACCCTCAATTAATTTCTCTTTCATGAACCTGTCCAGTTGACCTTTGTACCCATAAAGCACACTATCTGGTTGCTTTAAGTGGATAGACAGGTATCCATGGTATGCGAGTCAGCAGCATTTTACTGCTACTGAAGGGAGGAAACTACAAACCAAGAGCTTTTGCAAGACTGAATGCTTAACAGCTCATGATTTCACCATCACCACCCCCCACAACGCAGGCTAAGTGATGCAGTCAACAAGTAACAAAATATTTCAATAAGGTATGCTAAAGCTGTACATCTCCACGCAGCCAAGTTCATAGGGGCACAGCAATTAGGAACCTGACAACAACTCGGGACTCAAGGTTTTTGTCATCCAGATAGCTAAACTCAGGCTCTGAAGTATCTTAAAGCAAGCAGGAGTTTGCGGGCGCACCCCTATTTAAGGTGCTGTAAAGGTAACTCTGCAAGATGCATCGGAGGATAATGCAGAGAAATTCATTTCCTTAGCTCCAAATCCACAAAGAAGAAACCAGTAACCAAAATCGTCAAATAACAAACTTGAATCAGTCCCTCCACTAGGGTGGTGACATGTTAAACGCAGACAGGGAAAGAAATGAAGCGCTGCAGAAACACTTCAGACACACTACCACAATTCTGAAGCTGAAGTTCCACCAATTTTCATCACAGCAAGAAAGATCTTGTAAGATGAAAATAAATACACTATAATTATCAAAGAAAAAGTTACTGTCTCCCGGCACTACTGAAATATTTACCCATAATCCTATTCCTGGTGTGCCAGCAAGAACTGCAGTACTTAAGTCCCCCTTTAGCCTTGAAAATAGCCTTTAAATGGCATTATAGTGAAGCAAAGCAACCCTGCAGACCCCTTGGATGGGAGGGAATTCGGCCATCTGTGCTCGGCACGGGAACCAGTCAGCACTGCATCTGTTCAGCAGGTCACCTGCTACTGTGTACAGCAGCTGAGCAAAGCACCTTTCCCTTTTGGAGGCTTTTCCGTGGTGAAACTGAGGTTTTACAGATTCAAAATTAAGCAGAGAAGAAGGTGGAACTTGAAGACATAGAGAAAGCCACCTAAAAAACAAAGTTTCAAAGATCTCTGAAGGGAAGCGCACAGGAAGACAAATTCTTGAAGACCACTGTTTTATTCACTCTGCATTGAGCAACTTCGACTGTAAACCAGGAATGGATAAACCAGGCCCAGAAAAAATGGATTATTTGAGAAAAACAAGTCACAGACATTTAATGAGACTGTCCTGAGAATAAAACTATGGAAAATCATCCAGGACTTTCAGTCACTTGCTCGGAAAACAAGCAGAGAAAGTTCTTGCTGCCTATGAAAGAAAGGACAGAGAGGGAAAGGTCACAATCTCGCCCTTGCTCTGCGCCAGTGCACACACTTCATTCTTGGTGGAGTTGTTTGTGGTGTCTCTGATTTACACTCTATGAGACTCCTGGAAGGACTGGAGTCTCTGGAATCCTGTCCAAGCCAGCCCAAGCACTGTAAGAACTCCTACAACATATAATCCAGGAACACCATCCCCTACCATGCCTCTAAAAGTCACGGACAAGCCTACATGCAGCCCCACCACTTGGGAATTCACGCTCTCTAAATATAGAAATCCTCATGCCTTCAAGCATCTCTCACCAACATGCATTAGCTTCTGTCACTGGAAGTGTTGAGGAGCCTGCCAGTTACAAGGCACACCACTATGAATCAATCCTGAAACAGGCAGAGAAGATAATGGAAAAATAAAAAATAAAATTAAAAAAAAATTTAAAAGTAAATACATTTCCAAAAAAAAATTCTAGGTATCCAACTGAGTCTACCTAAAACACAAAAATCTCCAGGCTCCCTCCTGTTCCCGAGTACATAAGCTGTACTTCAGGCTCTGCAGATCCTGTGCTGTTAGCTGCTACTTCCTTCAGGCTACTTCTGCTGGGAAGTTAATTCTGTTTCCAAAGCACATCCTCAGGGCTCTTTTTGCAAGTTCGCTGTCAGGCATCCAGCACATCAAGGCAAACCTTTGAACAAGGGTTTGGGTGGAAGCTACATTTGTTGTTGAACGAACAAAGCCAATGTCACAAAAACAGTGAACTGTGCTTCAAGGTATAAAGCAAATGTCCTTGTTGGCCAAAGAAACACCCAGTCCCTCACTGTAGCCCCCCATTACCTGGGCAAGTGACACTGCTGCTGTCTGAAGCACAGATAAAGGCCAAAGGCTGGGAGCAGCCAGGAGACGAGATAAGCCATTGGTCTGACCTAGCAAATCACACCCTTTGTTCAGCGTGTTTCCTGGGGATTTGGAGCAGCTCTTCCCATTCTCTCTAAAAGCAGATAAATGAGAGTGACGGCTTTAGAGCTTTTCAAGTGACAAGAGCAGGAGGAAGGACAGGCCTTTAGTAATAGGCTTTAACAAGGGTACTATCAGCTGACATAGGGACCCATATATTGGCTTATTGAGCAGATTCCTCCCACAAACAGTAACAATAGTTTGTTCCTTCACGTACGACTCTAGTAAAGCTTTAATATTTTCTATATCCATGTTCCTAACTAATTAAAAAAAAAACACCACAACAAAAAAAAAAACCAACGTAACCCTGAAAAGACCAACCTACAGCACTGGTCTGAATAAGTGTTTTGTGCTCAAATACAGCCATACTGACAAAAATGGGTGCAATATTCCATAGTGTTCTACAGACGAATAAGGAATTCTCTCTATGATGCTTCTGATGGTCCCTCTGTGCAATTCAACAGGTTTGTCAAATATTTCTAGTTATCCCGTCCCAGTCATAAAAGCAGAAAATAAAATGAAGAACAAACAATTCAAATACTACAGTCAGAATACAGAAAACTGAAGTTATTAGCAGATTTTGGACAAAATACACAAAATGTGCTTTGTAAAAATGCAAACAAAATTAAGTCAGCTCTAGATGAAAAGATGCATGTTTGTGAGCTTGGTGAGTTTTTTCTGTCTAAAACTCACAGAAGAATCCTCCTCACTGTAAAGGAGGCTTCACAATTTTAGGGCACCTATAGATCAATGAGGCAGACACATATGCGATGGCAACTAGAATTTCTGCTAGTTTCTACCAGAATATATATGAGCAAATGGTCTCCAAGTTTTGGAGACAAATGGATTTGAATCCCAACAGCACTCTGTTCCCAATAAACATGAAATCCATTTCTTTTCAGAGTTTGCCCAGGAGCATATTAGAATGATGTCAGTGAAGAAAAAGAGTCCCATGCAGTGTATTTGCCTACTTTTAAAGGTCTTAAATCAATGGGGATCTCAACAATTATTCTAGGGGATAGGTATTTTCCCCAAGCCCTTTTGTTGGTTTTAAAAAAAATTGTTATGCATTCTGGTTTTGCTCAACTTTCAGATTCAAGTAAACGAAAAACCTCAGAATTATTCTCAGGTCAGAACCATGAGATCCAAAGAAAAAGGGTTATTTTCACATAGTTTTGATACTGAATCATATGGTAAAGCTAGGCTCGCAGGGTAGCTTTTAGGACATGTTTACCCAGAACTGGATAAACAAAATCTGTAAGGAGTTTACCCACAAGTGCATTCTTAAAGCGTTCGTTCTTGGCACAAATGGGGACAACTCCCATCGGATGGAACGGAAAACTCACCTGTTTATGCCAGGGCTAACTTTGGTCTCCAGCATCTACAAACATAAGGCATCCCTTATTCTTGTGGGGACCAGCATGCCCAGAGCTAAGTGAAGGTTCACACCTTTGTCAGGTCACTCTTTCTGAGGAGGTGGACAGCAAAAAGCAGTGACCAACGAGGATGTGGGCTGATATGTTTTCAGAAATATTCAATATGCAACAGACACTGTGCCATACTTCAGTTAAAAAAAAAAAAAAAAAAAAAGACCACTGGTTCTGTCCATCGTAAGGACTTGTTTGGAATTATAAAGACATATAGTATTTTTAGAGGCTGAAACAAACATACTGACTCACACTCACCACTGCCAATTGAGAATAAGGCACATTAACTGATGTAACCAATGTTCCACTTCAATCTGCTTTCCCATCAAACCTCAATGTTTTATTTTAGCTGCAAAAAGGTTTATTAAAACCCTATAGCCACATGATAATTCCCCCAAGAAATGCATTGCAAGGCTCAAAAAACTCAAACCTAGGCAGTCCCACTGCTTTCGAAAATCACCCTAAGCTGCATTCAGCATTCCACCAAGTCCACATTTTATTGGGCTGTTTAACTGACAAGAAAAACAATTGTTCCTGATTTATATTTTTTTCAAACATTGAAAATCAAGGAAGTATGGAGTGATATCTCCACCTCTGTCACCAAATCCACTTTGTGGATTCATCTTCCTGTCCTTACCTCACATAAAATAATTATTTGCATTTGCACAACAACAGCATCCTCACCCTGTTCCTCACAAGGGAACTCGCTCAGGCTTTCTATTGCATTTTTACATTTCTATTACATTCTTTTATTTCTATTATATCCTTATATTTCTGTTATATAAGAGTTAGACAATGCTGACAAGCACGTAGATGCTAACTCACCCATTTTGGTTAAAGCTGGAAGTTTAAATCCTAGAACTTGCTCAGTTTGGGGTTTTTTAAACTTGCTAGATGGAAGACGATGAACATGTTGTATTTATCATATAAAGAGAACTCTCAGACCTGGAGCAAGAATATCTTTGCAAGAATTTGCCTGAGCAAGGGTCTCCTAGTTTCCTGTAGCAGTGATGTGCTTCATATGAAGCAGCCCAGTGAATGACACACCACTTCTCTCCTAGATGACAGCAAACAAAAAGCACAGGAAAAAATTTATCCTGGTGTGAATCACATGCATATTTTGACTGGTAGAAGCTCTGCCAGAGAATGGAAAGAAAGATTAATGTAGTTGGTTTATCCCTTCCTTTGACTTCCAACGCAGGCTGAAAGAGTGCCTTCTCCCAAAGCCTGCCCACATGCTGGCTCTCCTCCAGGGAGGCACTGGTGTGTGCCGGCTGTGCATCAGACAGCACTTTGTCCTGGCCAGGATGTGGTCTGCCTTTGTAACGAGGTCTATGCAAAGGGCGACCATGAGCCCTTGGAGCCGGCTCTGGCAAACACCACTTGTTTCCTCACCAGACATAAATGAACTGTAACTACCTCAGAGCACAGCAAACAGTATAAGAAAAGAAGGGAAAACATCCCGATTTAACCAGATTAACGATAGCAGCTCTCCCGAGGGAAGGCTCCCTGAAGAGGAGAATTCAGGGAGTTATTAGCAGCCATTAACCACGTTTCTAGTTTGTGGTGTGCCATGCAGTGAAAAAATGCAAGTCCACGACTTCCCTCCTAGAAGTAGTTGGGAGGATTATTAGCTTCACAGAAGACAGATTAGTCACAGCACAAACTGCTGGCCTAAATGTTTCATATTTGTTTTGCATCCCCAGCATCCTGCTAAAAATAAAAATGACAGGAAAAAAATATCTGTGCTGGGCTTAGAAACAAAGGCACCACTGAACCACCAAGACCATCACCATTCTGCTACTGCACTAAATACTCTTCACTCACCTTGAGCCCTTATTTCTGCCACTTCACTTCAGTCTGGATCACATGGACTTCAGAAAAACTGATTCTGATCAGAAATTCCTATTGTTTGTATTAAGGGAAGGAGAAAACTGAACAGCAAGGAATTCATAGAGTTTTTCCTCAAACTTTCTTACCTTAGTACTGCCACCATGTTGTTAATGCATGACCTTGGGAAGAGAGATCAAAAGGATTTCCGCTGTGCCTCATTTTCAGGGATGCAGGAATCCATTTCTGAAAGCAGAGAGATTAGGGTGACTGAAGTCCAAAGTACTGATACTGCGCTGGAAGAATGGGTGCTGACAGCAAGCTCTTAACTCATCAGCAGATGTAGATCTTGTCAACTGTGTTTAAACTTGGTCACAGAGTCAAAAAACCCATGAAAGCAGCAAGAAACAAGGGACAGCCGGACTGGCCTCTCCTGTGGTTAACACAAGATATCCACATCCATCTATGGACTCCATCACCTTGCCTTGAGAAAACACAGCTTCGAGGGACTGTTGGGTCCAGATATATCATGTTTGGACAGTGGCACACATGTGACAAATTAAAGCAAAGATGTGTCCAGGCAGAGACAGCTGACATGGAAATAAAACTCCTCTCAGAACACTGATTTGTTCAGCAACTTAAACATTGGGATCCAAGTGTGAAAGCCCACAGTCCTTCCACTTTCTACACAGATCTCAGGTCCAGGACAAATTATGAAGAAAACACAAAGTAGAATACTTCAGTTTTTGTAGCATCCTCAGGTAAACTGACTCACATGTCATTCTGACCTCATCGTAGAAGAGGTTTAAGACTACTTCCACTAAGCCTTTACACCAAACTTCAGATCAGAAGGGCGATATTGCCACCTCTCATGTGCCAAGTAATAAAAGAATAATGTACTTCAGGCTGTTCCAAAAGAAGAAAGAAACAAAAAAATTAACAAAACAAAACTAAACCTGCTGTCTACAACTTGTTAATCCAGAAGCTTCTCAGGGAATACCATGAGTACCAGCACCCAACATCAAGCAGGTATCAGTCAGCAAACCCTGTGCCAGTAAGTTAATCGAATTTGACCCTCCTCTGTTCAACTATTCCTTCTCTGGAAAAACTGAGGACCCTTCATCTTTCACAAAATTTTAAATGGAGATTTCCCTGGCTGCCGGCAGAGACAGACTGTAAACTGCACCCAAACTGCGCTGATGACATCCACCAGCAACAGCAGGTGCTTGGCACCGGGCAGCTCCCTGTGCCTGGGTTGGGAAAATGCTGCCCTAACCAAGAGGTCTAGGGCACAGCATTGGGAAGCTCTTCCCTTCAGGCTTCTCTGAGCACTGTCTCTCAGGGCTCAGCACAGGGGGGACTCAAGAGCACTCCTGATCTTCACTTACTGCTCAGTCAATGATTTGGGATTTTTTTGTGTACTAAACCCACATTGCCTGCGCTGCTGTGACAGCTGAGGGTCAAGTCAGGAGTGGATCCAGCAAAGGCTGATGTTATTCCAGAGCACTCTGAATTGGTGCACTAGGAACATCCTGCCAAACCCCTTTTTCTTTATAATCTCAGTTATGTCAACACTGGGGTTATACGATACACTAGAACAGCCTTCCAAAAAAATTAACTTGAGGTTTATAAATCTTACTTATGCACTTACAAATCACCTGTGCCTGTCTGCAAAGATTTCAGTTTGGCAATAACACTCATCTCTGTTATTGCACAGTCTCCAGCAACTTCTTGCTTCATGTTCTGTTTCAAATGCTTTTGTCTCCCCGGAGCACCACTCCTTTCCCCAACCAGTCCCACTCTGCTCCTAATGGAGATAGGGTTAAATTTACAAAGTGTTTTTATCCTAATTACAAGCCTTTCAGCTAGTACCGTCTTAGCCTCAGCAGGAAATGATATGCAAAATATACTTTCATTCATCTGACAGTCCCCAAAACTACCGGTCATATAAATTCTGCCAATTTACTCTAATTAAAGCTAAGCAGTGTCGTGTGTGCTTAAATGGTCAATCTGTCTTGAAGTAATTATACCTGAAGGCAGGAATACATCAGAGTTTCCTTCTCCTGGAATTAAACTCAGATGGGCAACTGAGAAACAGTCAAGGGACATTTGCTAATGATTAAATCCAAATCACATCTCCTTTCAGTGTTCAAGTACAAGCTGCTGCATGGATGCTGATGGATTTGTGGAGGAAGGAGGCAGATGGTACAAGGCACTTGTCAACACGGAACTGCCTACACAAGGCTCTCTCTCTCACACCCAATGCTGCGGAGGCTCGTGCTCGGAAGCAGTGCATGAAGGAGTCAAAATATGAGACTCTCTGGGAGAATTTGATGTGTCACATAGTATGTTCACAACCACTTGTAAGATTTCGGGTGATTCTCAGGGTTTTGTTTCATTTGAAGGCAACCACTGCACCCGCTGAAGATCTGCTTAATTCACCTTTATTATCAACCTTGACTACCAACACAAAGGTGATCTCTGCCAAATCAGATGCTGAGTTCAGGGCTCCCTCTCTCACTTGTTAGGAGCCCTCATCAAATCTTTGCATTTCATTTTGGCTTGTGGGGTCAGCGGAGTTACAGGGATCCTCAGATTGTAACTAGATTCTCCACGGGAAGTTCTCCTTTTAAAGAGGCACCTTATTCAGGAAAAAACATGGGCAAATCTCATGTTTTGATATAAGCAAAGATTGGAGAAGAGCCATCAGGCAGAGCTTCCAGTGGGCTGGAGAAGTCCTAACTTCCACGCTGCCATGTCAGAAGGCGTCTTCCATCTCTTGATGGCCCTTTAGAGAAGACCAAAGATGATTTCTAGAAATAGCAAAAGCATTGACTCAATTAGGAAAAGATGAAGAGGCTGCATTGCTCCATCCAAATCCTCCCTCCTGCTCTCACGTACAGAGCAAGGAGCACAGAAGGCAGAGAAGGAAGGACAAAAAAAGAAATCATTAACCACTAACCACACTTACACAACCATATTTTGCTGTGCCACTCAACAGCACATAACTCCCAATTCCCATAACACCCAATGCTCAAAGACTGTTAGTCAGAAGGATGCTTACTTTGGCCCCCTAGGAGCTGACAAATTCCGCTTTATCTCCCTGGGATCTGATGAGCCCATCCTGTCACACGGGAAGATGATTATGAGTGACAATGCAATGAGTAACTTCTGAAACAGGAAAAAAAAAATCTGACTTGAACATTCTGCTTAGATCCTCTTCCTTTGCTGCTTTCCTGGCATGGTGCTAAGGTTCCCAAAAGAAGAAGACAGTGGACTTCGGCAGGGACCAAATTTACTACCCTTCAGGAGATAACGGCATCAACTTATAAAAGCTTATATAGACACATCACTAAAAGATTAACTTAAACCCTTGTACAGCCTCCAAAAACATAATTTGAAAGATGCAATAAACTATGAAAGGATAAGCCAAAAGACAACTCTAAATCTGTAAGCTCTCCATGATTTGTCCATCCTCAAAACAAAACAAAAAAAGCAGCTTTTTTGTCAAGTTTATACTTGTACTCCTTTTACAAGAGGTGAAACTATGTCCCCTCCCATTATGCCATTAATCATCTTCCCTATTTTAACACAAGCACAGTTTTATTTTAGTTAGATTAAAATATTTAGAGTGATATCTATGTAGGAGTCAGTATTCTTTATTCCTTTATTCCAATACAATCCAGCTATACTTACCACAACAGGCCAATTGTTTCCATCTCTCTGGACCTGGCCCTTTCAAAAATACTAGAAATAGATCACTTCAGGTGTACCAAAAATAATATACTGGTACTCACCTAGAAATATGCTGGGTTTTCAAAATGCAAGCATAAATATGACAGAAACCACTCTTTAGACTGTGTTTTGCTAAAATACTTCCCGAAGATTAACCTGCTAAAGTACTTGGGGGTGCCGGCAGGGAGACTTTTAAAAGCTGTTTTGGCATCAAAAAATGTGCAGTATCAGGCAGAGGAGAGTAGGGAAAAGACAAAAACAGAGAGAATAGTTTTCCAGTATCAGAATAGGCAAAGCTGGATCAGCTGCTTTTTGAAGACAATTTGTTGTGAGAGACCTCACAGAGTCCCCAGGGCTGCATTTTCCATTCCACTCTCTCTGCAGAGTGTTGGTTGCAGCATGACTGTTAATCACTGCTAATTGTGAAGACAGCACTGGGGCAGGAAGGACTGTCCACAATGAAGCCAGCTGAACCAATAACTTCATCTGAGCTTTCTTAAGGGCTATTGGATGTTAGTGACCCCAGGTCCCTAACAGGAGTGGGTAGGTATACGCCTGCCCTAGCAGTGAATGATGTTAGGACACTAAACCTATCTCCTGAATTATCTACCTTATTTTAGCCCAGCTAACAGCAGAATAAAGTAACTTTTACCATTAAACCTGAACCAAATACCCTAACCCAAGTGTAAGGGTTCTCAGTCACAGCCGTCTTGCCCTTTAAGAAAAGGAAATGGAAAAAAAGCCAAGTAAATATTCTCTATGGAGACATTTAAGATTCCCTTCCTTCCCCCCCAGCAGCAGTAATGTATGTATCTTCATCTTTTGGACTCTTTCCAAAGTGCTTAACTTTGGAATTTACATACTGTGCTTGCCACAGCAAGTGTCTCTCCAGACTAACGCTCCTCTCCTATGCAGGTCTCTGTTCTGTCACTCCTTTTCCCCAGAGCTCACAGTAATGAGTGGACAGCTTCTGCCCAGTAATTGTGGTCTGTCAGAAAAAACAAAGGGAAGGAAGTATGTATCATTTGGCCGTCTCCTTAATTTTAGTGTAACAATTCCATTTTTAGGTACACAGGGTCCATAATAGAATGGGCATATCCGAGTTTAGCACACAAAGCTCTAAATAAGACTGCCGCTTTACAAAACCACAGCACAGAATGGCAATTGTTCCTAGCCTGGTAACCGCAGTGATTGAGAGATGCCCAAAGTAACTTGTATTTTAAAGGAGAAACTCCAGTGTGTGGTGGCAAGCTCTGAAACCACCGATATAAATGGATTAGGCCATGAGCACAGCAAACAATAGTCCCATTACTTTGGCTTAGGTCTGTTTTCACAGAGCTCGAGAGTACTTAAAAAAAAAATCTCCTTGCTCTTTCCAATACCACTGGAGGGCTGGGTAGGGGCAGAGATACTTTCTGCAGGCGCACACCAGGATGTGCTAATACTATCAAGCCTTTTGCTTTGTCGTCAGGCTATTCTTACTTTGCTCCTAATGCTCCGTGAATGCATGGCTGCTGTTTCCAGTCCACATAACAGCTATATTACTGGAGGTTCCAGTCTGTTGTTTTTCTTCGAAGCTAGGCTTCAGTCTTGGTTAATGTTTGCCCAGAAATATGTAATTGTGGACTTCCTCCTCATAAACCGTTCCAGAGCACGGGCTGCCATCCTTCCATGTTATTATTATCTGTGCCTGCAGGCTAGAGCAGGGTGTGCTCTCACACTGGAGAGGAGAGATAACCCTTTCCTTGCAGGAAAGGCACTCAAAGCCTTTGACTGCAGCAGCTGCTGCTAAAAGAGGAGACCTGAAGGCTTCACTGGGATCATTTTCTGCCCTCAGATGGTAGAATAGAAATATTCTCAGCACAGGCCTACTAGGTCACAAATAAATGGAAGGGATGCTGAGGATAAAATTAAAGAATCGCAGAATGGCTTGTGTTGGAAGGGACCTTAAAGATCATCTCGTTCCAACCCCTCTGCCACAGGCAGGAACACTTTCCACTATCCCAGGTTGCTCAGAGCCCCACCCAATCTGGCCTTGGACACTTCCAGGGATGGGGCATCCACCGGTTCTCTGGCCAGGCTGTTCCAGTGCCTCACCACCCTCACAATAAAGAGGCTTTTCAAACCATTTGCTTCATAGACAATATATACTTATTTGTGCTTCTTAATTTTCTACGTCTCATTGTCCACACTTTTTTTTTAAAAAAAAGCCTATTTTCTACATTTTTACCATCTTGTTGAATATTGTCACCTACAGAAGAAGAGAAAAAGCCCAAAGTATGTTTTTTATAAAGCTCAGATTTTTAAATAGACAGCAACATATTAATTTGGCCTACAAAACATTTTCTGGAAAAACAATCAGCAAACTGAACACAATTATTTTAATTTTGGGCACAGGTCTTCAGTGCCAAAAATGCAGTATCAGCAATGAGAGTAAAGCCCCAGGCATTAGCAGAAAGGTAAGTAATGTTCAGGATTTACAGAGGTGAACATGCCCCAGTAAAGAAAGCCTGACTGATTTTGAGCTACTGAAAATAGATGTAAGAATCTCTCCGCTCCCCTGGGAATTGCCCACATCATCCAGGGGTACCGTGAAGAATCTGTGGCATAATCTTTGCAACGTTATGTTAACTGACCAGAAGGTTTGCAATGAAACAAACTCAAGAAGTACGATAAATTAAGCAGATGAGATCTCTTCAGACACTTTGCAGGTAACAGGTCTTCTAAGGTCTTTCCCAGATCCTTGCTGGAGATAGCCTGGCATGCTTTCCAGTCTTGACATTCCCTCTTTGCCCTCGAACCATCCAGATCTGGGACCTGTCAGGGTATGTTAAGGCTCACATCCAGTCTATTCACCCTGACTGCCTGTAAGGAGAAACAAGGGGAAACTGGAAGCCAATTTGAGCTCAGAATCTCACCCTAATATAGATTCAGAGCATGTTGGCACACACCCCCTGTCCCACGAATTGGGAAGACCTCTCGGGTCAAGTAATCAGGCATAGTCTGAGTGGTTCACTGTCCTTGAATAGACAGATCACAGGAAACAGGGTGGATCAGGCAGAACCTGCACACCAAACCAAACTCCTCTGCTCCTCTGCTTGGAGCGATTAGTGAATATCTGGAGTGCAATGAACTAAAGCAGTACCTCAGGTGGAGGAGTAATACAGTGAAAAGCCTTCACTTCCTTCCAAATTCAAACCCTCTGAACAAGAGTAACGGCTGAAAAAAAGTTTAGCCGTCACTTAAACCAAAATGTATCTTATTTCTGGCACCCACTGGTTTTGAAACACGATGGCTTGGGTAGCTTTCAGATGCCTCTTCTTCCTGAACTAACTACAAACTACGTGACAGTTCAGAGAAGGGCTGTGTTGCACATAAAAATGAGATACAGCAGAAAGGTTTTCTAACACAGAACAGAAAAGTAGTGACATCTTAGGGAACAGACTTACAGCTACAAGGTTATTTTTGGAAGGGAAGGACTAAGCAAGTCTCAGAATTAAAAAGCCAGTGCTCTAGGGACACTCAGGACTGACTGTCACAAAGAAATTACCAAAGGATTAGGAGTTTGCTCTCAAACCAGCTGCAATCTGCTGTGCAAGGTGAAAGCTGGAAGTGAGAGGACTACTGGAGCACACGCAAAACGGGAATTACATTCTGAATCAGTAGTAGCCTTACAAGACTGACAAACTCCACAGCGATGAAACATTGTCACCTCAGACGAACGTGCATGATAGACACCCACATGTTGTTACAGCCTGTCCTAAGACACCCCCCTATAAACAGATATACTTAGCTTAGCAAAATACTCAAAAAGGACAATAGGAGTTTGCTTCAGTAAGGAGTCATTCAAAACTGGAAGATCAGCTACAGGACTGGCCCCTGACAATCAGAGAAAATTAAAAAGCAACTTGAGTGAAATAATTTCTGGCCATGAATTCCAACAAAGCCAGCTTGTTGCTATAAGGTTGTTCAGCTACTGAAGACTTGTCCTTGAATTCCTCTTGAAATCAATCCATAAAAATCATATTAAAGGATTAGACATCAAGCATTTGTGTGTTGATGTGCATAAGAAATTCTTCACTCACAGACTGCTGACCTTACATTCTTAAGAGGATCTTTTGCCCCATAATAAAGTGTTCACTGTCAACAGAATTCTTGTGCTCGGTGCATCTGATGACAAAGCCTTGACAGGAAGCTTTTCTGCAGGTAGGAACTGCAATTGCTGTGCTTACCCAGGGCCTTTGTCCAAAGCAGGAGGTAGGACATGGACATTTTGGTGAATGGGAAAGTGTTGATCATGGTGTTTATGCTACAAGTGAACTATGAAACAGAGATGCTTCTATTACTGTGTATTTTCTTTAGGCACAGACACACGTCTAACCACAATTATGCAGAATAACTCATGAGCATACAGGAGTGCTTTTATTAATTCAACAATCCTTGACTGTTGAATTAATAAATTTACCCTGCGTGTATTTTGATAAAAACCCACTATTTCAGGTGTCTGCAATGCTGATTTCCCAAAGCACTGAAATCATCCCTGTGCATAATCCATGCATAAGCATAACACTAAAGGACCACGACATTTTAGCTTATGATGCAAAACTCCCATCTGGGCTTTTACAGCTATTCTGGTCTGCATTTAAAGCATACCCGTGCATGTTCAAGCTGCATGATTTAGCCCTCTTTGTCCCCCAAAATAACATGCCCAACATAAACCACCTATGTTAGTAGGGAGCTCTAAGCAAAGAGGTTTGATAGAGGCCCAGGAGAAAACACTTTCTCTCTACAATTGGCTGACCAGCATAAATCCAGGGAAGAATTGGGCACAAAGCTGGCCCACAACTGCCCTATAGGCTGCAACTACTCAGCCAGACAAGGAAAAAGTCAGAGAGGACTGCAATCTCTGCCTTCTTTCTCTCAAATCATGCAGGAGTACTGGCTGGATTGAAATCCCTGGAGAAACACAAGAGCCAACAAGGTCTGCTGCAGTCCCTCACTCTGTCACTATCTTCAGTGGGGGCAAGGTGTCTCATCTTCCCTTGCCCTCCTGTCTGTTTAAAAAATAAATATATACTCGGATCTCTTATTGCTGGCATCTCCAGATGTTTCTTTGCTTGGGAAAGTTGCATCACTTCACATTAAAGCTCTCTGCAGATGTGCATCATTTTGCTTGCCAAACATTACTTTCCCCCTGCATTTTAACTATGTGCATTTAGATACAGAAGTTACATCCATTGAATTAGAACTGGTGTTAAGAAAGGCTGACTTAACACAAATTGCCAACGAGAAATTCTATCTCCAGCCCTCTGCAGATCATTTCCTGGCCAGCCCCTTGTGAAAAAATCTTGCACAATGGTAATTAAATTTACTGCAAGAAGATGGAAACAAATACAGGAAAATATCAGTGCTACATATCTTTGGGTAAAATGGAGTGCTTGTGGCTTCCCCTGCTCCACAGTTTGCCCTGCTATCCTTCATCTCTCAGTCCCAAAAGCATCTTTTACATTTCATGGAATAGTTTACATTGGAAAGGACCCCTGGGAGGTCATCTAATCCAACTCCCAGCTCTGAGCAGGTCCAGTTAGATCAGGTTGCTTGGGGACTTGTCCAGGAAATAAGAGATTCAGTATTTAAGCACTGGGAAAACCATGAAACATTTCAAGGAAATCACACAGAAAAGTAATTAAAGTTAACATATGGAGCCTGAAGAGAGGCCCTGAGTTTGATCCCAGTTCCTAGCTCACACATCAGGCACAGATCCCACTTCTACCTTAGACCACAGGTGCTGAAACTAAGAGCTTTGTATTCTACACAGAGAATTAAGAGATTGAGGAATGATAACAATCACAGCCACCCCTGCACAGCACGGGGTGGTTTCACCAGCAGCTGCTTATGCATTTTGGGAAATGTGTTTTTAAAATAGCCATTACTAACCTAAAAGTAAAGAGTTCAGATCTTAACCTGATGCAAACCAGTGAGCTCACTGGCTAACACCAGCTGGAAAACTGCCTTACAGTTTGATTCTGTCAGGGAAACACTTCCTCAGTAGGAAAATCTTGAATCTCCTGTTGAAATGCAAGAGACAAGTAGATTCTACCAGACACTCCCTGGTTCCTGCTGAATTATTGCTAGCACATACATCTGAGTCTTACTCAAAAGCAAAGGGGAGAATACAGGGTAACAAGCGCTCAGTCACGTCTGACACGCACAGTTTCCACAGAATTACTCATCTCTGTGAGGTCTGATACATGTCAAAGGATTTTTCCTAATTCACACAGAAGCCTTGCAAATAAATGGCAACTATTCCTATGACTAAACAGCTGCTTCATAGGTATTTTGACACAAGTGCTCATGGAGTTTCCAATAATACCATCTTCAAAACATAAACTGCATACTTCCCCTCCTTTCACTTGTTTTTCAGGAAATCCCATTTTCAGACTTCCTGTGGCTCTCACAGCCTGGCTAAGTCAGGTTGTGCTGTATCACATCCCATAGCACGTGGCAGAATTCAAGCTTCCCACAGTGATGCTCCACAATGTATCAGGTGAGAGAGTCAGGCCAGAAAATGAAGAGCAGCTTTGATTTGTTTCTTTTTTTTTTTTTCTTTCCTGGCAAGACCTACAGTTAAACAAACTGGCTGCCAAGGGAAATAGGAAAGGGATGCTCTGAGCTTAAATGTGTGGTTAGCACATTACATCTTTCTAGGAGTTAATATACAAAGCTAATTCTGAAAGATGGATTTGGGCATCTCTCTCTGGTAACACCATGTGCTTTCACACCCAGACCTAGCTAATCTTAATCCTGTAGAGGTCTAGATTTTCATCAGCAGATAAACTCAGAATTTAAGTCCTCTGATAACAGTTTTCTCAGCTCCTTTTTTTTTTTTTTTTTCTTTTTTCCTTCTGATGGGATTTTCAGGCTAACTTTTCTTCTGTCTACTGCACTTGCAAGCCTTACTCCGGAAAGCACCTTATCACAGGATAAGATCTAGACCCAGAAATCTTTCAAAAAGACCTCTTGGCAACAGGTAGGTAGAGCAGTCATCCCCAGCGCAGCCAACAGCTGTTTCCATACAGTTTTCATATCCCAGGAGACTGGGGATAGAGGATGAAAAGTATAAACAGCAGGACAAGAGAGGAAAGATGAGCTGAGAAATTAGTATTCCAAATGTTCACTGGAGCAAGAAGCTGGTGTCCCACTCCAGACAGTTAAGTGTCCTAGACACCAGACCACTCTATCATCTCTCTAGCTTCCTGAATTCTTCATTATAAACAGTGGAATAATCTCCAGAAGAACAAACTAACTATAAAGCCAACACCACCCCATGTTCCTGATTCTGCAATTTAATCTGTTCATCCTCCTTGAACAACCAAAGCCTGTCCATTACCATGCAAATGTAACTCTAAACAATCATTTTAATGCAAACAGCTTTAGCAGAAACATACAACTAATAGATTCATTCCATTATCAGAGACAGCTTAGGTTAGTGGACTAATCAGGGTGTTGAGGGGGGAAGACAGCAAATCTAATCAAGTCTCTACAGAACTTACACCTGGAATCCCAATTTACAATTAAAAGCTTTGCGAGTAGTTTCCTGATAGTCATTTTTCTACCTTCCAAGCAATAACAATTACATTATACAGACACTTATTGTCTTACTCCTCTACAGATTTATATATTCATCAATACCCTTTTCTCCCTAGAAGGGTGATAAAGAAGAGAGACTGTTCTCCTTCTGCACTTAAAATTGATGCCCACACCCTTGTAAGTGCGCTGGATAATAAAGGGAGTTGTGACAAAGGGATTAGAGCTGGACATCACTAATTAGCTCTCATTTATCTGCATAGCCCATTCCTATTAATTACCCTGCTGTAAAAGTCAGGGTGCCCAAGGCCAGTGCTGTCTCTACACTCAGACCCTGCACCTGGAGTAATTGTTTTCCCCACTGGCTAATAACACTGCTTATCTGGGCCTTGTCTTCCAATGCACTGGCAGAGTGGTTCCATCTCTTTCTGCAGCCTCGTGTTTGCCAAAAAGCCACCCATGCAAGTTGAAGCTGTCTCTATACCCGTGATCTATACAGCTTAATAGCTACAAAATGGGCTACACCCATTGTTCTGCATTTTTCACTAACATGCACGCTGAGGAACAAATAATCTGCTTCTTCACTTAGGAATTTTTTGGTTCAGCACACAAAAAAATGGCATTCCTTGTAAAATCTAGAGCATAAAGGGCAAAAGGAACGCAAGGAAAATAGAGCTTTTCTTCTGTTTGTGTAGCTATCAGCGCTGTAAAGCCAGAATGCTCATCTGGAGCTGGAGAGAAACCCTGCTGTGGACTAGTTCGGTCCTGCTTAGTTGTGTTCATGGGTTCCTACAAAGTGAAAAATTCACCACTCCTTTGTGCAGATGCTCAGGTTGGACTGGCACAGCAAGAGAAGAGCTAAATCCTCTCCTCTTTCCCTCAGACAGTCACTCTCTCCTTTCTTACCTTGCTCCCCACGTTTCTCCAAAGTAACTGCTGGGATATACAGCAGAATTTTGTTTAAACCTTCCTAACACCCCGACTGTGACTTAGGCAGCAAAAGTATTAAAGCCCACATGCCTTAAGAGGAGACAGGATAAATTCCTGCTTTGCTATATGATTTATGTGAATGGTTGCAGACCTGGAAAAAATTTTAAAAGGTAACCAGGGCAGAAATTATACACAAAGCCACTTCAAAAAACTAATAGTACAATATTAAACAAACATGGCAAAGTGCACATTTGCCTTCTTATAAGGACTCCATCCTGTGTCTTTCCACACCCACGCATCGCTGGCCTCAAACTGATCACCACTGGCATAACCATGGGCACTGCAGTTTGCCATGCAGGGTATGCTTGGAAATTCCAGAATGACCCTGAAACACTGCAGCTCCATTTCGTTCGGCACATGAAATATTAGCAGTCAAGCTGCTCTTAGCACTGAATAAAATGCATAAGGCACTTGGCTTTTGTTAACAATGCTTATTTTGGATATGCGACTCAAGCAATGGTTTGGATCTAAAATCACAGTAATCCTCAGTACAAAACTAGGCTTAAAAAAGTTACTGAAGTCCAGATGCTAAAATAAAGCCTTAAGGAACAGCCCTGATTAACTGGTGGGGTGTAAGTGCTCTATCCTTGGAACAGCTTGGCAAGGAATTGTCGGAATTCCTCCCTCCTCTTTCCTGGGGGGAGGCGGATGCTGTAACAGCTCCCAAGAGGACGACACTCCCTTCCTTTCGCCTGCTCGGCTCCCTGCGGGGAATGGGTCTGGATTTGTTAGGCAGGACAGCAAGGGAAAGGGGGGAGCAGGGGGTGTAATCCTCGCTCTTCACCGGATATGGACACAATCTGAGCTCAAATTATTGACTTGTAACCTCGCCACAAAAGGAACCATTTGAATTTTCGCTGTGCCGTAAGGCTCATGCAAATGGCTGTTTCTCAAGTACGTGGGGCTTTCAGCGCTCCGGGAAGCCAAGAGTTGAAAGGCGTCTCAAGCATCCATCCCCACCTTCCACTACAAAACTCCTTTCTAAGGGCAGTGCATATCAGCAACTCATGGGCAAAAACTCACGTAGGCAAATAACTCAAAACGATCATGAAAAACCCTAAAAAACTACCCGTTTGTTGATTGTAGGGTTTGGGGGGATGCGACAGCTTTTTGTTGAACATATGAGGAGCTTCTCCCCTCCTTCCCCAGCATGGCACAGCCTTTAATCACCCCATCATGGCTGGCAGCATCTTTTTCTTTTGGCACCCACTGTTTTAGGTTACTGGAACTTGAGGTATGGTTTACCCAAAGCTTTGGCACTACAGCTGTAACTTCAGAAGAGAGACGATGAACGGAGAGCACGTAACAAGGAGCGCTTGGACGGCTTTATCTTGTTCTGACACCACTCAGACAAAGCCTGACAGTGCCGGTCTCCCCGGGCTAATCAGTGCAACCTTTGGCTCAAGTCCACAGGCATTTTGCTCCTACAAGCAACCTGCGGGGTTACTCATTAGGGCCCTTGGATTGCAGCACCGCGTTCACCTCCGCACCATGCAAAGCACACAGAAGAGCTAGGAAAGATTAGAGGGAAAGGCAACGTGGAAAGTAAAGGATAACTTCTGGACAAGAAGAAAAATAAATAAATTAGGACATGGCAGCTGGCTAAGAGAGGACAGAATCAACATCTGAAAAATAATGAATGGAATGATGTGGTTAAAAAGAAAAAAAAAGGGGGGGAATTATTTACTGTATGTAATAAAGGAAGTCGGGAAGCCTGTTTTAAACTGGCAGCAATTTAGAAACAAAAGGAAGTGCTTTTTCATGAAACAATTACAGTGTGGAACTCGATGCCCACAGGGGCTGGTTGAGGCAAGGAAACACACAGGTTCAAATGGAGATCAGAGAAATGAAGGATGAGTACATCCAGGAGCAGCTCTCAAGCACAATGGTCTGAATGGAAATGTCAGAATACGACTTGCTATACAACTCTCCATCAGAAGTAACAGCAGGGAAAGGTAATTTCAAATATATATCTCTTTTCTCAGGCTCTTTCCCAACCCCACTCTCACCAGACTCTGTAGGAGACAGGATACATGGTCACAATAATCTTTGATCTAATCTAGCATGACAGTTGCTCTGCTCTCAAAATTTCACTATTTGAGGGAGACTTGTGCTGAACTTCACAGATCATTGAATCATTTTCCATGTTTATTGTTACAGTGAAACAGGGCATGTTCCTTCTTTCACTACTTCTTGTTTGGTACAGATGATCTCAAAGCACGAATCCAGCTCCCTTTGTACAACTCACATCCTCGCAAATATTATGGAAACCAAAGAAAGCCTCTTGAATATTATTCTGGTTTCATATACCAATGCTGAAGACACAAGGGACGATACCGAAAACTTCCTGTGGGACTTAAGGAGCCTGCATCTTTCTCAGTAGAGTTGGATGCAGTTTCAGTGCAGTAATCCCTTACAGTTATTTAATGGAATACCTTTGGTGCTTCTCTGGGCCAGGAAACCACTTAGCAACAAAGTTCACTGCACTCCCCTCCAGGTTTAGGAGGAGTTATTCCATCTGAGCATGGCGTGCTCTTGTTTACCTGCTGTTTGGTCTCATGATGCAACCTGGCGTTCTTCAATCACTTCACAGCACATGCAGCGTAGCCAGAGGCTTTGGTACACACAGGAGATTGTGGGTTTAGCAAATTTATGCAGCCTAGCCATCAGTGAATTACTGTTGCACGAAATTAATTACAAATAAAAAGTAAAAAAAAAGTTATGGACCAGTTTGCAGGTTTCTCCCTTCCTCTCCACTCCCATCCTTCTGGCTAAAAACCAAAAGAGAGCAGGGCCAATGCACTGCAGCTGGTTAAAGAGGAGGAGGGCTGAGCATCCGGCAGTGGAACACAGCTGTCTGCCGCATGACAAACTCCCTGGTGCCAGTGATGCACCATGGGCAAATTCACTGCCACTGGACATCATCCTGGGATTATTTGCTACTCGGTGCTTTCTCCCACTGCCTCCCTTGAGAATTCTTGACTAAACATCAGAAAAAAGGCACTAATCATGAATAATGCAATTCCATTTACAGTATTTGAAACATTCAGCTCCAAAACATGTTCTGTTTAGGCAGTGCCGTGCTTGTCACCACAGCGGACACACTGGAGTGGATGCAAAGTGATCGGCACAAGTATACTGATCAGAATTAACTCCAAATTCCTCTGCTTTCAAGGAACTGTTTAGTTTAATGATTAAAACCTCAGGAGTGCTTGGACTGTGTGAACACCTGTCAGTGCTCTCTGGAAGAAGAGAGCTCTGCTTGCTTATTTATTTGAAAACTCAACTACACACTAGTCGAAGGAATTTTATTTGGTTTTCAAAACAGAAGTGAGGTGACAGTCTCAGCTGGAAAGTGAAGCTTCGGTGCAAAATCGGCCCACAGCTTTTGTTCCTGTAGGCATTCACTTTGCTGCACCTTTAAATTTCCTACTGTTCTGCTTTTGTAGGTAGCTGTACTAATACCCCCACACCCCTGTGGGCCTAGGAAGTCTGCGCATTTAAACTGTAAAAAGCAGGGAATTAGGATTTTAAGCATTTCAGGCTGCCCTCACACAGCACATTTGCATTACTTTTTGCACAAATGTAGAGTATTCAGTAATTAGTGTCCACCAAAAGCCTTTTTCACTCATTAACAGTCACATCCAGGCAACTTTCTACCTAAAGCCCATTTGGACTCTGGATTTAATTTTCAAAAATGTCAAGTTTGTTGTTTGTTGTTTTTTTTTTTTCAAATGGGCAAGAGAGGTCTATTTCTTCAGCTCTCTCCAACATTTTTATCCCTGCTTGGAAAATAAATAATTAAGTTGTGACATGGCAAAGAACAAGCCAGGAAAACATCAGCCAGCCCAAAAGAGGCAAGTTTTGGAAAGCAGAAAACAAAGGATTACAATAGGAATGCTTATATAATCTTAATTACAGAGGATGCCTCTTCCATAACCACAATGGCATACAAATGGCCTACAACTGCATAGGCTGGAGAGAACAGTAGCTATTCCACTGGCTTCTCCCTGTGCCTACCTCCCTCTTACCACAGTTAACAGGGCAAAAAGAAACTCATTTGCATGCCCTCCCCCCAAAATAGGATGGTTAACCGTAATTATAAGGGGAAACGCAAGTGTTATCTCTGCCACAGAAGGACATCAATCAAAAGAGCCCTCACAGTCAGTAAATCAATAGGATTTCTCTGGTTGCACAAGACCAGCCGCGCAGTGTTTGCACAGGGAAACAATCAATATGAATGTCATCCAAACACGGAACCGACAGCAGCAGGGAACGTGGTCTGAGGGAGGAGATGGGGGGAGGGAGAGGGGCTACGCCAGAGGAGAGAAGGAAACCATCAAAGGTGCTGGAGTCAGGAAAACCCTTCCAAGTTTTAGTGCCTCGGCAGCCTCTGCTCGTATCTCGAGAAATGTCAGAAATCAGGAAATATTACTTCGGGTTGCATGCTTCTGTCCTGGCCTATCAAACACACGGAGTAGGAACAGCAAATTACTGGAAACTGCACTTTGAACTTCGCCACTGGCAAGGATCCCAGTCAAACACAAATGTAAAAGTTCCTTTCCTCCGTGGGGCCTCTCGTGTGGGGGTTGTCCCCATAGACGTTCAATAGCTGGTTGCAACAGGTTGGAATGAGGCCCCGAGCCAGAAAAACAAGCCCTGCCCAGTGTTATTTCCTACTGCCTTCACTGTTTATTAAAAAGACATTTTGGCGCATCCCTCCCAGCTTCGTCGGGCTGTATTAGAGGATCGTGGCCCATCGAGGAAAAACTGGCAGCATTTTCACAACCTGCTTACTCCTCCTTTTCTTCCAGCATTCTGCCCTCGTGCTTCCCTGAGTGCACAACTGTAGGTGTAGCACAAAGAGATGTTTAAAGAAGAATCAGAAACAGTCAGACTGGTTGCTAAGCAAAGGCTCTGTATTTCCTGCAAATAGACAAGTAATTCAACTATAACCCATATCAATATTTCTAGCACAGAGAAGAAAATTTTCTACACACCAGACTTTTCCAACACAGTATTTTTAAAAAAAAAGTCCTACCACAAAGTGTTCAGGAATGGTAACTTAATGTTATTAACAACCCAGGGAGTGCCCAGTGAGTGCAGAAAGGCATTGCAGCTTTCCCCCTTCCGGAGGTGAAATGATCAAAAGACTGGCCTCTTTACAGTCTGTTATATTTCTGTCTAAGAAAACCCAATTTGCACAAGCAAATAAACTAGCTCATTATAAAACTGAGGGGTCAGCCTGAGTCAGATAAACTCCAAAAGTCAGACAGCTGAAGAAACAAACTTTTTTTTAAGCCCCAGCACAGGTGATCCTAAGAGGAAACAGTAAATCCCCACAGAGCCACAACTTCCATGTTGGCCAGGGGAGAACACGAGGAACGGAGGTGCAGGGAGGGCACACTCTGCAGTTCTCTGAAGGCACGCAGCTCATTTAATCAGAAACAACAGACCCCGGCTTTGCATTCAAAGGGGGGGAAAGCAAATAGAAAAATCAAACATTGTCATCACAGTGGAGCAAGTCAGATGTTATTGAAATCAGAAGGTAATCAGTTTCTTGTCTTTTTTTGTTGTTTTTAAGAGACTAAGATTTCTTCTTATGCTCTCCCCTTCAGAGGAAAAAAAAAAATCCAAACATCCATCCTCAAACAACCAATCCTGCTCTTCTTTTGGAGACTGCCTGGTTAAGCGACACGCCATCAGTCACATTTCCTGATGAAAGGAATAAAATCTGACTGCATCAGAACTAGTAAAGAGGAATGATAGATAGATAGATAGATAGATAGATAGATAGATAGATAGATAGATAGATAGATAGATAGATAGATAGATAGATAGATAGATAGATAGATAGATAGATAAGCAAGCTGGAATACTTTACCAAGCATCGTGAAAATACCTTTTTTCCCCCCAGTAAGTTTAAATATAACCTTCCTGGTGGCCAATCAATAAAATTTTGTCCATTTTATGAGATCGATAGGCATTTCATTTCCAAAAAGAAACAAACTTGTGTAAAGAAAATAATACACTGCACCTCACAGGTGTTTCTAAGAGATTCCAGATCAATAAATTCTGCTTCCAACCAGACTCACAACGGCACATATCCAGACCTTAAGGAAATAAAGAGTGTTTACGACAGCTTCAGCTTGATATTGCATGTCCTAAGGACAGCACAGTTCATGCTGTACTCTAAGCCTCTTTTTGTTTCCTTTTTTTTTCCATTCCCTTTTCTAAGTGGAGTTACAATGCAGGTTGCTACAGGAGAGATTTATCCCATTGCACTGTCTTCTCTGGAAACTTAATAATGATTGTTTAACATAAAATTTGCCACAACTTCCGTGGGGAAGGTACTTCACTGTGTATTACCACGTAGTCTAATTTGGGTCTAAAAATAAATCATAAAAAACTTAAAGAAGGGCTCTAAGTAGTTAATGCTAGTTTGAGGTGTGCTTGTTTTTAAACTCTACTACTAGCCTGCATTAAATGATATGGATTTATTGACTATATATATATATATATAAAGCAAAAACTGGCAACTGAGCTATTCCTACAGCACTGAATTACATTCCATGACCCAGCCCTGGAGCTGCAGGTGAGCAGGTTAAATAAGAGGAGCAGACAGGAATTCAGGGAAGCAGTTTCACTAATAAAAGTTTTAAAGTGTTACCCACATTCTGCACTGCTTGGACTTCATAGATCACTAAATTTATCCCAGAGAGTAACATTAAATATCGACATAAATTCCACTGCTTAGCTCATTGCAAACACACAGTAGTCGAGAAGTTATAGCTGACACATTGCCAAAATCCACTGAAATCAGGAGCAAGATTTGTTCTAGAGAATGAAAAAAGAAACAAATTACCAGGGGAAAAAAAAAAAAAAAAAAAAGAGGAGGCTTAGGGCACTATCAGAAACTGTGTTACCAAACATTTTTCATTATTATAATATCAGGGTGCTGATTTGGCACTTTCTTCATGAAGATTGTACTATGTGCATCATGCAAGGACACACCTGGGTTTGAGGGGTTTTTCTCACTTTTTCCCCCTTCAAAAAAAAAACAAACCAGAAGCTCATGCTGAAATTAAAAGGACAGAGCAGAGTGGATAAACAATATAAAATCAAGGGCTTTATAGAAGTTGCTCTGTCATGATATTATAGTTTTATTTTCCCTGCTGCCTGACTTAGACTTAGGGGATCTCATTTACTAATCCCACCTTTGCTTTGCCCACTTTTTATTTATAGAACAGGTTTTTCTACTGTTGTGTTTCAGAAGATTTACCAGACTAATGTTTCCCTGTCCACCACAACATTTTGTTTCCCATCATCAAAACTAGGTCTGGCTCCGTGTAAAAACATGTCTATTGCCTGCATAATTTTTCTATATATATTTTTTTTAGTTCTGTTTAAGCACTGTGTATGTATCTCACTTGTTCCCTAATTTCCTAGATATGAGATATATGTCCTCACTGAGGTCAGATGACAACTCAGGCCTACACTACAGCTAGAGTAGCTTTGCTCTATCCTGTCAGAGGAATTAAATTACCAGGAATGTCAATGGACTTCTGAGGAGAAATGGGTTAGGGGGGAAAAACAAGTATATTTAGTAAGATTTTTCCAGAGACCACATGTTGCCCCGAGGCAAACGCTTTAGTATGCAGCTGATTCTGTTTGTATAGACAATGAGAGGGGAAAAAAAAAAAAAGAGGAATGGTGGGTTTTTGTCTGAAAATTTCCATTCCTTGAACACAATCTAAAACAGTAGAGTTGATCGAAAGCCTCCCCAGAGCAAATACAGCAGAGTCATCCTGAATGCTGGAAAACTGTGCATGGCAACAGCATGGACCATGCCACACAAGACTGTTGGCTTTCCAATTAATTCACTTTTCACACAAGGACAAGGGATCAAGTTCTGTTCTTAGTTGCACTGGAAAGCAGATAATGGGCACTGTAACACCACTGAGCTGGCTAGGGCTAATCTTGGATTCCCTTCCAGAAACATTCCCTCCTCCAGCAGCTGAGCAGGTCCTGGATGCTGTGAAGCATGTCAACTGAAATGGAACAGGAATACAATCAAAAGGAAAAATAACTGGGGGGTGGATGTGGGGAATGTATCAAAATCACAGCTGATACCATTTCTCCCATACACCAATACCTCGAGGAGTTCAAAGGTTTTCCATGCCTATGGCATTTGGCAATTATAATCGCACAGTAAAATACCTAAGGTTAATGAGTAACCTCTAAAGGAAGTTACTTCACATAATGACAGCAATTTCTCTGAACTAAATGTTAATAATCAGGCCTGTAATACAGTGAGAAGGAAATAGTGGGCAATTGGCAAATGGAACTCTGTTACCTAGTAACAAGTCCTTGAGGTATGAGCCTGAAAAATTTGAGCAGGCAAAAACCATTTCCAGGCAGGCAGAGCAGCTTGACAAACACACAGCATTTTGCAAAACCGGCAACTGTCCGTGACATGGAAAGTGGAAGCAGATGCCACAAGTTACTTGGTTAACAGGCAGTCTGAGGTTCAATTAGTTAATGGCAAGGCAAAGGGAACGCTGTCACGTAATCAGCAGCAAGAGCAGGGCAGCAAAGTTCAGATTGCTCTGTGTGAGCCACTCGAGATAAATGGGAATCCTGTTCCTTACCACTACATTGCTCATTTTCATCTCCCCTGCCCCTGTGCCCTTTTCCTGCCCACCAGGAGAGAAGCAGAGCCTGCCCTAACTTCAGGGACAGCGTGTGCAGGGCTGCCAGGGATCCGGTGGTGGTGCTAACACAGCAAACACACCCCGAGGTACCACGTTAGAGACACTGCTGCAGAAAAGGTTTCAACACCTCTGCTATGAATGGGGCAATACGTGCTCTGATCCCTGTCAGGGTTACTGCAGTTTGCCACGAGGAAGAGCATCAGAGGGTTGCCACACTCGAACACACCAAACAGGATTTCCCAAATGTTCCTTTACAGCAATAAACGTGCTGTCAAAATTGTCTCAACTAATCCATCTCCTTTCAGTCACAGTTCAGGAAACCACATACCCGCCTCATTCTCCATCTCATAAAATCCTTTTGACAGGTACAGGAACTGCACAGAAAAAACAGAAGTTTTATCTACCTCCTTCATGCCTTTTTTTTTTTTTTCAGAAGCAGATCGCACGTTTTATCTGTAAAGCTGGACAAACCAGCTCTTCCTCAGAACATGAGCAAATCCAGTGCAAGCCAACACTGAAAAACATTTCCTACAGCAGCCTTACCCTCCCAAGCCCAGTCCTGCTCCTGGGCTTTGCTGCTTCACTCAAAAGCATGTCCAGAGCCATGCCAAGGCTTGGATTTGTGTGGTCACTCGTGACTCCTCAATATCACCAACTGAAGCATCACAAAGGACAGTGAACGATGCCTCATTTGATCCCATTGCGTATCACACCCATTTATTTCCTGCAGAAGCAAATTTTAACTGTGCTTATTAAAAAAACCCCATGTATCTACGTAATGGCCTCATTTTCAGCCTCTAAGTCCTATGCTGATGTTTTTTCCTAACATTTCCTGCGAATGACAGTATGTCTGGAGTTACTGGCCAGATTGATGCACCTTTATGTGACCTGCCAGTGGTAACTTATAGAAAAAGCTGTATGATGTCAGTATTGCCAATGTCTCTGCACAGATGCAAACATCAGACATTCTGTTTTATAAGAGGAAAAAAAAAAAAGTATGTAAATATTCCTGGCTGAAGTTGTCCATTAATTTACAAATAATAAGTCTGGCCAGTGTGTTTGCCTGCTTGTTTCAGCAAAACCTAACAAAAACTGGCCTCACCAACGTTTTCTTGGTGAAATAAAATCCTGTTCCTGTTTTTTCCCCCCTTATCTTATAAACAAACAAGGAAATTTGATTCTAAGATGTGATGCTAATGCAAAAGTAAATTTGACTTTTAAAGTGCACAAAGCCCAGGAAATTCACAGTTAACCTTAGTTCTAACCTATGAGTAAAACCAGCTTTTTCATTTCATGATTATGATTCTGGACAATACAAGACACTTCGCTGTTCCTGTATTTGCATAAATTCAGATCCAAGCTACTCCCTGCAGGAGATGACTCCAGGAAAAGAAGCCAGAGTGAAGCAGACGCATAAACTGGGGAAAGACTGGACCATTCTTGCCTGGGTGACACACTCAATTTCACTTATTTTGGCAAAAACTCCTTGCAAAAGAAAGCTTTACTTAACACAAAGACAGATCACACACTGCAGCCTGAAGTTAGCAATAAGGCAGAGCTCAATATTTAAATAATCCTGAAAACTTGGGATCAATCTGAATATCGAGTCCCTCAGCAAGAATATTTCACAGGAGGAATCAGCCGGTTGGCGTCCAAGTGCTGCATTTGCCACACATGCCCTTCATCAATCTGGCCTAACTTCACTAGCCCGAAGTACTTAAATCAGGTACATCTCCTCTTCATCATATTTGGAATCAGAAGAAAGCTAGACAGAAGTGACCAAAGAAAACCGTGCCCAGCATGAGTCACATGAAAGCCTTTTAAACTATCAGAGCTTCTTGTAGACACACACACAAAAAATAAGATCAAATTTGGCAGAACTCTACATTCTAACTAGTTTCCACCATCAGAAAGAGAATACATGTGCTCATTTAGACAGAAAACCATATCCCTAAATCACAAAGCACAGGCACAGCAGCACAGATTGCTAAAACCCATGGCCCAGGTCTCATAGTAGTTGCTCTAACACTTGAGCAGGTTCACTTTGTGACTTCATCCTATGTCAACAAGCCTATCACACATGAGCAGGATGTTATTTGGTGAATAAAAGCACATAGGTACAGCATCAGCTATAAACATGGAGAATGGTACATACAGAAATAATGACAGATCTGGCATTTCCCATTGTTCAGATATCTGACTCAGGGAACAGAGGAGCTGACTGCTTTCCAGGAACAGGAAAGCACCCACCCTGGGCCCCTTCATAGCACCCAAAACCAGCAGCAATCAGAGCCACAAACCATGTTCCTAACCTGTCCTAGTGGAATATTCAATATCTATCCAATATTCAGCCTGGCACATCTTGGATATTTGCTTTCAAGGAAGGCAAGGGAACAGGTGAGCCTCATACAACCCATGAGCAAGCAGTGGACTTCATGTGTCAGGGCTACACGGAGGCATCTGGTAGCAGGGCTGGATTGGCACCGGGGCAATCGGAGTCTGTGCCTGCAAAAGGCAGCAAAACAGCAGGAGCCACTGGGGCCAACGCCACTGGGTCATCCTGGGACACGGCCACATACACAGCTTTGTTCCTTTCCACAATGGACCAAGCAGCAAAGCTCCTGTGGAGCTGCTGGCAGCACCACCTGCGAGTCACTCCTGGAACCAGCGCTCTGAGGTGCAAGGTGTGTAGCCCAGTGCATCTGGCAACACCTCGGCTTTGAAAGGCGGCTTGCAAGGTCAGGAGAGCTGGCTGGCCCTCATCTGGAGTCTCACCCAGGCAGAACTGAAGCAGCTGGGGGGCCCTGGCTGCACATAGTCTCTTTTTGCACAGTCGCATTCACAAGATGCAGAGCCATTCAGAAAAGGAAAATGACATCACTTATTGTATTTATTCATTTTAACAATAAGCAAATGCTGCTGCTAAAAACCTTTCCTCCCTCTAGTAGGTGCTCTTCAAAGACTTCACCTCAGAAGCTGACAATAAAGCTATTTCAAACAAACTAGACACTGGCCCCGTGCTCTGCACCTCGGCCTGATCCTGTCTCTTTGTGTCTACCACTCACACAGTAGAAGAACTCTTATCACCAATCAATCTCAAGTGACTCATTTTACACTTGCGCTGGGGAGATCAGAAGGAAGCCTCGTGACTTATAATCCATAGTTAAAACTGCAAGAGCATAAAGACAAGTTATCTGGCAAAATGAAAGTTAAATAAATACAGGTGCCTTGTGGTTGCTACTTGCTGATCTGGCAACAGTTGTCAGTCATTTCATCAGGAGGCCCATCTGTGAGGATCTAAGAGTCAAAAGCTTTGATTGCCTGCCCTTTATGTTGTCTGGCTCCTCTTCACTCATTCTGGAAAGCCAATGAAGGCTTGGAGTAGCACCAGAAACTATCCAAGCCACGCTGTTCTGCAGATGTTTAGAAGATAAATGCACAAACTGTGAAGGAGCTCACACAATACATGGCAAATGTTTTGATTAACTGCCCTAACTGGGAAGTCACAGACTCTGTGCTCCCCTAGCATGTGTTTTGGCTTCTGAGAAGGAAGTTTGTGCTGGGTTTTCTGTGAGTGGTTGTCATCCTGAGGTAGCTAGCAGCCAGGCTCAGCCCACCGCTCCACAATGGGAGAAGAGGCTGCCCTGCATGGTTGGGCTGTGGGGAACAGCGGGAATCAGATCCCTTTCAGGGAGATGGTGTGAGGACCTTGGGACGCTGCACTCACCACTAGGCTTGAGTCAGCTCCTGGGGAGCAGCTCCACAACTTCAAAGGAATTCCAGCTCCTTACTTCAGTCTGCCCAGTGGCCTGGATATGGGGGGGTCAGGCACACAACCCTGGGTACGGCCCTTTGGGAATTACAATTGGAAAGAACCACAGGGAACAAGCGGAGCATGAGGTGGCACACAGGATTTTCTTCCCAGCACACAGGGGGTTGGAGCTTTGCAGGAAAGTCAAGTGACACGATGGCTACTTCTTCAAAGCCTTAAAAACCAGAACAATGCCTGCTGTAAAAGATTTTGTGACAGAAGGGAGAAACTGGCATCGCACCCACAAAATACCTTCATCACAAGTATAGCAGCAAAGCCACCCCATACACCAGGGAAAAAATTGTGGCCACACACGCAACTCTTGACGTTTGCTGCTGAACTTGTGTCTCTCAAATTTCCTGCGCTGAACAGTACAGGGCAGCCCCAGAGACACGCTGTGCATTGCAAGGGGTGTTGGCACAAACTGCCAGAAACCAAAAGAAATTCAAATTCAAGGCTGAGTCGCTTTCCTTACCTCATCCCATTGTACTTAGTTATTTCAGCACATAATTGCTAACATCCTTCATTGATCCGAAATTCCTGGGGATACAATAAGGCCAGCCACGGATGGATGCTAGCCTTCACTCTGAGTTTACAGGCCTTTGTCACAGCCCCTGGACTCAAAACCTATAAAGCTTTCAAAGTGTCAGTGACCTAAATACATCTCTGAAAGCCCCGGGTGCATTTGTGGGTGCCTCTCCTGATGCAAAGAGCCCATTTCCTGCAACCATGCCAAAAGCCCAAGGCACCCCCTGCACAGGCAGCTCCTCTTCCCAGCCCTGTTTATTTGTCCTTTTTCCACTTACAGTCATAAAATCATTTCCTCTTCCTCCTCAGCTCTGCATTAGCTATGATTAACTGCCACAGGGCATCCTACTTTTAAACTCTCTGTGCAGCCCCATCTGAGGGGTTTGGTGTCACTGCTTGGACATAAATATTCACTGAAGCATAAAGGTTTTATTATTGTGAGAGTGGGGACAGATGTGCAGGGGGGGTTTTATTTATTTTTTTTCCCCATGGTAAAAGGGAGAGATTACTGTAACACACAAGAGCGTAATGTAAGAGTATTGTTAGGCAAGTAAGAAGAACAAAATTGTGAGATGTATATGAAATTTATATATTATTATATATATATCAATATATATCTACACAGTGGTATCAGTATATATTGATATCAATTTTATTTATAGGTATGAATACTTTCCATTGCTATGGGGAAAGATCAAATAATAACAGATATCTCTTACACCTAAAAAATTATAAGCGTAATTCTTTGAAAAACCATTTGCAAGTGGTTTTAACTCAAGCACAAGATACACTCCAAGAAGGTTTTCAAGATTATTTCAAATGGTTCAGTAGAAAAAAATTATCTATTTAGCCTGTCTTTGAAAACATTCCATCCCAACCCATGTATTAGAGGCACAGCACGCTCAAGGTGAGAAAAATATTTTAAGGTTTTCCTGTCACTTTCCAAAAGCAGCTCAGAAGACACTGGTGAAATCAGCACAAAAGTGACCATGTGGGGTTTGTCTGAGAGCAATAAGTTATAAAAGAGTAAGGGGTAAAAAAAAAAACTACATAGGAACAACAGGTCCTCCTTCCTGTATGAAGCAGTAACATATTTTGCTGAGATGGAAGCCCTCGATGCACAAATATATCCAAGTCTCCAGGAAATCTACCATCCAGATGAGGCAAAACTGAAACAGAGCAAGCATATGATTTTCACAGACACTGCAAGAGCCTCATTCCAAATAGCTGCTCGCTCCCTCCCTCCACTAGCATCAGTCTCAGATATCTTAAAAATTAGATTTCTCTAAACTGTGACGATCCCCTACGGCAAGCAAAAATAGCGGGAAAGCATAGGTTTATTCCAGAACTTTGTGTCCCTGAGGGTGACTTTTTTAGCACCCACCTCAGCCTCCTTTTGGTTTTCAAACACTGCTACCGCTAAAACTCCTATTTTCTGTTCACACATCGACACTTTTTGGGGGAGGGACGCAGCACCAAGCCTGGCTGCCTCAAGGCTGAGCACGCTTGGCAGCAGCTGGAAAAATGGGTCACTCGCTGACAGTTGACTGACCCCGGTGCAGGCGGAATGGCAGGATGTGTCCCAAGGTTTTGGGTTTATTTGCTGTCAGGGAGGTGAGGGTTATCAGCACGACTGGGAGCGGAAACAACCCAGCAGGGCAACTCAGTGAGGACAGGCAAAGCTCCAGCAGCCCTGAGGCTGCCTCTCCCCCTCTCCTCCTCAGGAGGCTGTCTCAAGGCAGGTATAAAACCTTATTAACTTGCCACAAAACAGCAGCCGAGCCTTCCGGCACATCCCGCAGCTGGAAATACACCAGCAAAGTCTGGGGGCTCCATCCTTCCCACAGGGACAGCCAGGGCTGCTCTGCACATCACCTCAGCCCTTCAGCCAGGTGGACACCAGGGCATGGCATGGGAGACAAAGCTGCGGCCAAGCACATGGGGCACTTTCTAAAAATGGAGTAAAACAAATCTGTGTGCCTGCTTTGGCACACCTAGACAGTACCAGGGCTCTGTTTCAGTCCCACGAGGCATCAGCCACATGGAAATACTTCTCCTATGGGTTTTAGTAGACTTACAATCACCTCAGACCGCTTTACTTCACACAGATAAAATCTTATACCCACAGTGGCCCTACATGCAGCCTTAGACCTTATTGCCACAAAAAAAGGAAGTTTTAATATGGAAGCAAATGAGCCTTAAAAAGCCTGAAATTACAATTCAAACATCCATAGTTCATCACCTCCTGTGGCACAGCTAATGTCATATGTGTCCATTGCTGAAGCCTGCAATGCTGCTTTATGTCCCCAGTGACTCACAGCATCATTTCAAACCGATCAGCACCTCAGGAGCTGTTTTGTGACAGATATCAGCAAGTTTCACCATCTTTCTTCCTCCTTTTCCCTTCGCCACCCACCCCACAAACTTGTGTGCTTGTTTCACACAAACCCCATTCTACTTCAGGTTGCTCTGAAGAAGGTGCTGTTTTGAGAGCATCATGCATTTTCCCTCCTGCAAATCCATGGAAGCCCTGCCTAAGGAAGTGATAAATGGCCAGAAAGAGACCCTCACTCTAATTAGAAGCCTTCGCTGTTTAGCAGGGTTTCAAGAGGACAGAAGCCTGAGGCAGCTGGATGGGAAGATGAACCATACCATGCTCCAACAGCTTTCTCATATTCATCCAGCGCCCCAGATCCATCTGTTTATCATCAGCTGCAATACAGTTGGAGACAAAGTGCATTGTTAATAGGGTGTGTTTGAGAGAAAAGTCACAAGAAAGTGCCCTAAACTAAGTGATTTCTGAAAGTAATGGCTACAGAGCGCATACCACACAGTAGCACTGTGCTGATGGAGATTTTTCTTCAGCCGTTGCCATTAACTGCATGTTTTTGCTGGCAAGGTTCAAAAACTAAACTAAAGGGGGGGCAAAGCACCTTCGCTAGATAAGAGATTCTAGTTCCTGACCAAATCTAATTTTGATTCTTTTTTAAGGAAAATAGGATTTGCCATACATTATCAGAACAGCAGCTGCTTTTGGCCCTAAATTTGTCCCTGACAGTAATCCTGGACAGCGCAGCTGACAAGAAGGCAATGGCCACCTAAAATAAGTAAATATTTATTTTCTTTAATTAACAGCAACATAAGAGGATATCAGAGTTCTTCCTACAGTCACCTGCCTTCACAGAGCTACCTGGGCTTGTTTTGATCATGTATGGTGCCACTTGGGAGATGGGATGAAAAGCTGGACACTGGAGAAGCAGAAGAACAGTGACTGGAGGAGAATATGAAGCACACAAAGTGCAATTGAACCAGCAGAAGGCTTTCAGTCAACTCTTCCTATAGTCTCTAAAACTCAGAAAAAGACATCTTGCAAGCAACACACCCTTTAGTCTAAAATCAAAGGTTACAGGGTGGATTTTTTTTTCCCTGTTGCCCTTGTTTTAGCTTTCAGAAATTTAACGACATTCTACACTATCAAAGCATTCATTCATCATCTTGATTTCTTGCCCCTCCCATTGTAAACTCTGTTCTACTACCTTTTGCTCACTTATATACAGCCACTGTTCTCAGCAGGCTCACAAGAAGGTTGTCTGGAGTCAGACACTCCAGCAACTCAAGCAAATTAGTTCATCTGGTACCTGAGATTTTATAGGCTTGTTTTAAAAAAGTTTGTGCACTCATTTCACAAAAGATAACTGTCACAAAAATTAGCAGCCCTCTTTCCTTTACAAATGAAAGATGACTTCGTTTGCTAGTAGAAGTTGGAATAACTGAGTTTGGAGTCAGGACAGAAATAAAAGCTCAAACTGGATCTTTTCCCAACAGGACCTAAACCCGGAAGAGTTACAGTAGTCTCGTGATACAGTGAGGAGTTACAGAACACTTGCCATTGCCATGTAGTTGTTTCTAAGGCTGGTGTCACACCTTGCTCTTCTGTGGTCCTGTTCTGTGTGTGAGGTGATCTCTGCAGCAGGTTCAGGCTGCTCTCTATTGTTGGAATGGATGACCCCAGCAAGAGAATTTTATGCACTCACGAAGTTTAACTGTTGTGCCATCTGAGACCCCACAGTCTGTACAAGAGGCCATTTATTTGCTCTTACCTCTCTGCTTATCCCTGCAGCTTGAGTTTGGGTTCAAGCTTTGCTTCCAAGTCAGGCTGCAGCTCTTGAACAAATCACAAGCTGGGGAATTTATCACTGTATTTGGTAGTTTATTATAGTGGCTATTAAACGTCACTGCTGAAGATACATGCCTGTACTCCAAGTTTTCTGGTTTCAAGTTCAGTCTTGTGACTTACTCCTGCTCAATTACAGAGCCCTTTAGTTCATATTTCCTCTCCACAAAGGTGTTTAATCACTGCAATCAAGTCGCTCCTCAACCTTTCTTTGTGATAAGCTAAATAGATTGAATTCTTTATCTGGTTCTCTCTGTGCAAAACACAAGCCTTTAAGATGTGGCGTCGCCAAGAAAGGGACTTTGAGCTCTCTCCCACTGCAACAGTCTTGACACTTTTCCCTTCAGCTTCCACTGGAACTGCCACCAAAACCACCATTAAACGGCTATGCACTTCGGATTCAAGGAAATAATCTCGGATTTAGCTTGTACTGCAGATGACTTTGGGAGGAAAAGCACATTCTGACAGCTGTTTCCATTTCATTGTGCCTTTTTGTTTTTGAAAAAGAGAAGACCAGTTGTTTTCAATTTGTCTATAAATAATAGAGGAAAACACAGCTGAGGGGCCCAGTGTGATTTTTAAAGACCATTCATTTTTAGAAATCTGATAAGTTTAACCGCATATGTTTGAAATCACAGTAATATACAGAAATTTTTTTAAAACCTACTTGCCATGCAATCTATTATTTATTTTATCTACTACTTAGCAGCATTCGTCAAATATTGCGTGTTGAGGGCAACTTTGGACCTAAATTCTGAACACATGAAGAAATACGTTGTGGTGGAATGACTTAATCTTTATGAGGTCAGAACTGTGGGGATTTTCCCTAGATTGAGAGTGACCTCACAAGCCAGCACGACAATTAATTAGCTCTTGTTTATCCAAGTGAGTCACAAAGGCCATGGATTGCACCTCAACTCCACTCAAGCTGCACTGGCACAGGTCACACCTAGGAGGTTACCAGCACCAGCAGTGATATCTACTGCTCAGCCCCTCAGCTACTGTATGGATAAATCCATTTGCAGCTGTGTAAGGAAGCCTAAGAAAGCCCTGATGGTAAAACCAGGAAACAACAGCAAACCCCTTAACAAGTTCTCTTATTTCATCAGAAACACTATATATATATATTTAAAAAAAGAACAGAAAAAAAACTCACAACAATAAAAAAAACCACCAAGGAGGGGGATAAAAACATAGCTCAAATGTAATAGTACGCCTTAGAATGTTAAGTTCTCTCTTCCCACTCCTAGTACTATAAAAATTGTCTATGACCCTATCTATCCTGTATCTTCTTTAAGCATAATCACATCATGGCACGCCCGTGCCATTTAACTGACATATCAGGAAGGTTTTCTAAGCAACACGGCCTTAAAGAATGTCTGATCCAACTTGAACTTTTAACCCAAGCAGGTGAGGCCACTGGAAATGGTATTGTTGGAGAAAGGCTGTTTTCAGCAGGATTGTAGCGTGTGAAAGCCACTAATAAATAGAAAGGTTTTATTACAGAGGCTCTGGCCACTACCTTGTAAGGTCTCCACAGCATCAGAAACCCAGCCTGTTTGTATCAGCACAGTGCCTGGAAGAGACACAGCAGCCTAGAGAGGCTCCTAAATCTTCACTTCTAAGTGCAACTTCCTATATAAGGAAGCAGGCTCTGTGTTAAAGGAAAAGCAAGGCTTACGGGAAGGTTTGAGGACGTGAGAACACTTCCCATGAGACCAGCTGGCTGGAGCCATCTGTCCAACGTGGAGAATACTGCTGAGAGCTCATAGGAATGACCAGGGAGCAAAAAGACAAGTTTACCAAGAGGCTCAGGGCAGTACAGCAGTCACCTCTGCCTTCCATCCGTGTCAGATTCCTCCTGTAAGAGCGATGTGTGGCATGAGGGGTGGTTATTAGGGGGGGGGGTCTAATGGGAAGAGAATGGGACAGCAGCCACTGCTGCCAACCTAGGGTATGCTCTGCTTCCATGCCTTTGGGAATTCCTTCCTCTTCTGTTCCCATTTTTGTAAGAAAAACCCACAGGAAAGCCTGGTAAACTAACAGTGACATACGAAGATCCTTATTTAAAAAAAAATAAAATTATTCCCTAAAGTTTTAATGAGCTTGTTTTTACCCAGTACACACACACACACACACCTGTGGTGTCTGTTGGCCTGGCTGGCTGATGGTACAAATTGCAGATCATATCACATCCATATATATATATTTATATTATATCATAGCATATCCAGATCTTTCAGAAAGAAGGGGGATTAGCCATGTCCAGTTTGCCGAGAGTTCCCCCCAGGTGCCATGCTGGCAGCAGGCCCTACTGCTGTTCCCCAGAGAGGCAAGCAGTGCTCTTTACTGAGAAAATGTTAGTAGACAATAACCAGTCATTTCAAGAAAATGTTCTCTTTTCAGATAAACACATGGAGAACGATGAAACGAGGATTTTCACAAAGAAAACTCTGCCCTGCTCTCAGCAGGCTTAGTCTTGATTGCACTTGCTTAGACATCAGCCAAAAGTAACTTCACTGAAGCCCAAGGGGAGTGTTGCAGCAAAGTGCATCAGGGCAGGTGGTTGCTTAAAGAGCTTGGCCTTAGTCCCCAGTGATTTAGCAGCCCTGAATTTAAAACCACCCCTCATGATCTCTGTGTTTGTAATATATTGATTCACAGTGCCCACATACACACCCAGGGGAGGACATGACAGATTTGTTCCTGTCATCTTTCACCACTCCTTAAGGAAAATATGTAACCAGCATCCCACCTGTCACACACACTGAGTCACCTCCCAGTTAAATACATTTCTTGTTGGTATTTTTTCTACTCAGCAGATAAACATGCTCCATTTGTCAGTACAGCTCACTTCCTCAGGAAAAGCACTCAAGGTTATGCTCTCAGAGAATGCCAGTCACCCACCAAAACACTTGTTGTAAGACACATGCTCACACTTTGGGAACAATAAAGGCGTTGGGACCAATCTCAATCAGATGCTGCGGGAAGGGGATCCTCTTAGGCTGAAAAGGGAATAATTCAGCTGGTGTGGTGGCTGGTTTTGTCATCCAGAGTTAACATCCTGCTGTCACACGGTAATTGAAGTGGTTTTACACACTACAGCACAACATAAACCGTGGATGGAAAGCTGTTCATGAGTCACAGGAACAGGTAGGCTCCCTGTGGACTGAAGCCGTTTGCAGCATCCCATGGGGACTGGGTCCCCGCCCAGGCCACAAGGGCTAAAGCAGGAGAGGGCTGCAGGAATGGTAAATTCCCAAATTACACAAGCTACAATTGAATTTTATTTACTGAAGTTAATCTTTTTTAATTCCTAAAAAAAAATCTTCATTCACCAGGCCTCCTCCACACATTACAGGTGGGGTTTTTTTCCATTCGTAGGTGGGCGCAAAGTTTAAGGATTATAAATGGGTTGTTTGCTACAAGCTCATGGAGCAATCTCACAGCAGAATTAGAAGCAGGTTTGGCATTCCCACTCTCCTGGCTTTGTGCTTTAATCAGACTTTATATAAGATCAAGGAGGCCCAGGAACTGGCTGTACTATCTCTAATGTCAGGGACTGATTACAAAGGCACCAGTGGTTCTTGTTCTTGCCAATACAGCTCCAGTCTGATAGACAATTATTTGATTGAGGGCTGGTTCAGAAAGGAGCCATAAAACTGATAATACCCACATGACCACAGGAACCAAGAACTTAATCTCTGATGGTTATTTCCTAAAGTAAATATTTAAATAAACTGAAATCAAAAAAATAATAAAATGTAATTAGAGATAAGCAAGGTTATAAAACTTATTCTCTCTTAGGCTGCAGGAAACTTTACTTCCAAATGCCCTCAGCATATGATGGGATTAAAAAGTCACTGTGATAGAAAATAGACATTATGACCCTAGAGCAGGTCTACTCAATACCAAAAAGCATTTCACTGATGTAGTGGCAAAGCAGGGTTAGTTTATTACATTTGGGTGTCCTGCCGATATATTTACACCTGCTTGCAGCCCTCCAGGTTGAATTTACCACAAGGGAAGGCTTCAAGTTACTCATCATGAAATGTGCATATCTTATCCAATAATCCAGGAGGCATCAGGAACCCAGACACGACATGAAAAAGTCTTATTTTTTTGCCCTAAAACATCCAAATCACTGTTCCTCTATTTCAAAAGTAAGCAGTCACTATTAATCTGTCTGCTGCGTCTTTCCTTAATGTTCTTTAGACGCTTCAAAAAACATGTCAAGAAGAAAAAGAAAGGGGGGAAAAAAAAAATCCCTAGCAAAGCATTTTAGTCCCATAAGTGGGGAGTAGAGGCTGCAGTGAACCGCAGCCAGGCAGAGCATCAGCCCGGGTCTACCAGCTCTGTCATCCGAGCTCAGGGAGGAAAAGGAGGAGCAGAGGCTGCAGCAGGTGCTGGGCTTGAATTCACAAGCGCAGTGACCCTCCCTAGGAGCGTGGCAGGAATTTCAAATGGGATTAGCCACCCGGACAAGAGAAAGGTCGTACTTGACATTTCCACTGGAAATTCTAATGCAAATAGACCTCTGATACTCCTTTTTTTTTTTTTTTTCACACGCATCTAACAGGCATACATATGTAAAAGGAAAATGATAAAATGTGATGACTAATTTATGTAAATCTCATAAAGGCAATAACACCAAGGCCTGAGCACAGAGATACATTAGTCAGGCAAAGGAGCCCATGATTGCGTTTCCTCTTCTATTTGATGCCGTTTTAAACCGGTTTGTTTTGATAGGGGTTGTTATTTGTTTAGCTTTTTGAGAGTGCTCGGTGCTGTACAAGGGGTGGGACCCGGAGCCCTTGCTCGGAGTGAGGAGCACGAAGATCTCTCAGCTTTGTTTCCAATGGGTTTGGTTATTGCAGTGAAGGACATGAGGGGAGACTGAGGCGAAGAGGAGCCAGGCCCGTGATTTCTACAGCTTACCTCAGGCTGGAATATTTACACGCCACAAAATCCTGGCGGAACACCGAAGGAAAATTGGGAATTTTTGGAATTAGATCCCAGAGCAATTCCAGCAATATACTCATAATATGAAGATTACGCGGAAAATAGTTTTACGACAAAGCTTTTCTCACCTCAGGGGGCCTTAACACGGGCACCGCCACCGCCACATCGCCTCACACTTAACAGCCATTTCCATATCTCGATAAGCAAGTTTCCCGTCACAGTTGCCTTCTGTAGTCACCAAATTCGTCCGAAAACAAGTGCTTTGGTTAAATCTAACCCGAAGGAGAAAATTAAAGGTGCCGGGCGGATATTTCGGGCGCCCCGCCCGGCTGGTGTTTCCCACACGGACACAGCGCCCGGCGAACACCACACGGACACAGCGCCCCGGCGAGCGCTGAGGGGGCAGCGCGCTGAGGGGGCAGCGCGCTGAGGGGGCAGCGCGCTGAGGGGGCAGCGCGCTGAGGGGGCAGCGCGCTGAGGGGGCAGCGCGCTGAGGGGGCAGCGCGTCCTCCAGGCCGGGCAGCAACACACGTCAGAGCTAAACACGAACTGAGGAGAGAAAAGCCAACGCCGTCTGCGTCTTATTTAAAGTCTTGCTTTCGACACAACCAAGAGCAGAATCAATACCCACTTACCGTCATCACCGGTTGTGTTTTAATGCGTTTTTATTCCTGCGCTTTAACAGCCTTTCAAAGGGTAGCGCCTCATTTTCCCCCAGCTAAGGGGTGGGGAAAACATTTCTCAAAACTGCTTACAGCTCCCGTTTGTTTTCCTTAAGGCTAATTACCTGCTCGCGGCGACTTAATTTTGTTTATTGCGAGTTTTAAAACGACAAGTTCATCCGCCGCCGGAAAGCAGAGGTGCCGTGGTGACAATGAGAGGCCGCCGTCCCGCGAGCACTTATGCATATGCCTCACGTTTTGCATGTAAATAGTCCCATTGACCAAATCCCAGCTCTTTGAAAGGGAAGAGAAAAGGCTGAAAGGCAATCAATGTTTTCCCAGGCAAACAGTGCAGGAAAAGAAAGGAACAAGTTAGGAATATAGAAAATTAACTCGTTTCCCAGTCTCCCCCCACACGAAGCCATATCCTGAAACTCCTGAAGTCGCTTCAGGTATCTAAAGGTTCTTCTGTACGCGGCCCAGTTTTTCAGCATTGATAATGCTCTGTTGACTTTCCAAGGCCATTTATTTAGGCAGATCTATCATGGCAAACGAGAAAAACTTGCCAAGATTATTCGAGACAAAACGGTGTGAGCAAGCAAAGATCAGCTCCAATATTGACTCCTGTAAGTATATATATATAAAAATATATTAAAAAAAAGTTCAAACATCAGGCAAGGAAGGAAAAATGTATTTGAACGCTGTAGAATTGAAATAATTCAAACCAGTCTTCCTTTAAGCTTCCCAGTGAGCTCCATCCCCTTTTCCTCTCTGCAGGATAATTGCAGGTGTATTGCTGCAGTTAAAGTTACTCCAGGCTAGAGCTGGCAGGACTCAAACACAGAATGGCTTGAGTTGGGGGGGGGACCTTCAAGACCATCTAATTTCAACTCCCCTGCCATGGGCAGGGACACCTTCCACTAGACCAGGTTACTCAAAGTCCCCTCCAACACAGCTTTGAACATTTACAGGGATGGGGCATCCACAACTTTTGGCAACCTGGGCCAGTGTCTCACCACCCTCACAGTGAAGAATTTCTTCCTTGTGTCCACTCTAAACCAGCTCTCTTTCAGTTTAAAACCATTCACACTCCTGTCTTGTGTGGTGAGCTGAAAATGAGATTGGGCCCACTAGGGACAAGCTGAGGATAAGCAGCCCATCTAAGCGCAAAAAAAAGTATCTCCCAGATCTAAGCACAAAAAAAAAAGCTCCCCTCTCTAACCAAGGAGGAGAAGCAGCTCACAACCTTGACCAGAAAACCATCCCCCAAAAAAGACAGGGAAGATCAAGCTTCAGTCCAAGAGAAACCTGTGGATGATAACACCCTTGATTTAGGGCACAGAAGGACAGCTTGATGTGTTTTAGAGCACAACTTCCTCCCTGAGCACGTTATCACAGCTGCAACAGGGAGAAGCCAGCTAAGGCAGCCCACATCAAAGCCCACATTGCTGTGGTTGGCCTGTGGAAGTTTCAGCTGGCTTGCCTGTCTCTGTCCTCCAACACCACAGCCACAAGTGTTGACATGCACTCAAGACCCCTGAGCACGGGGTGAGAGCAGGCGTGGGCTGCAGCCCAGCCCACAAGATGTAGTCAGTGGGCAAAGAGGTGTCACTATCTGTGGAAAAAAATCTGAAAACACGCACAGAAGTTGAAAACAACATTACTGACGGTCACAGGCATCTCGTCAGCTGACAGCAGCAGAGGCATTAGCGAGTGGAAATAGCCCTCTGTTACGCATACGTGGGTTCCTGCACAGAACATGAGAACCAGATACACTACGGTGCCTCGTACTGAGTTATGTTGTTTTCCACTTGATAAAAAGTCATGAGTTACTATGAAGTTTCTCCTGCTATTACTGACTTCTTTCAAACCTGACTATCATGGGGCCATCACTGATCCCACATGAGAGGTTTGACAAGTGGAAAGAATTAAAATAAATTTGCTGGTATGAATTTTCCTATAGCTGTTCTTCATAAGTTCTCATTAACAAAGTATCCTGAACTTGCACAAATTAGAAACTATATAAAAGCAATTCAGACTGGAAATACTGCTTTGAGATCCCTTCCAACCTAAAATATTTTAAGATGTAAATTCCATATAATAGCAGTAACTTTGGCATAGGGGAGAAGACAGAGCAGCAGTCATTACTCTGATTACAACCAAAAGATACAGGGGTTCAATTAACAGCCTGCGTTAACTGAACAGTTCTTTTAGCCTTGAGAGCTACAGCTGATACAACCTCTGCCTCTCAGCTGCCCTGAGGTTACCACCTGACAAATCTTGCAAGGATACAACTGAATCTACACTAAGAAAAGAGCGGGTTTTTACTGTCTAAAAATAACACTTCAATGGATAAACATGGTTGTGCAAGGGAAAATGCATGGGATTAATTAAGAATCATCAGCAAACTGTTCTCACAGAGAAGTCCTGCAACATCTGACAGTGATGAAACCAACAGGCTTGCGTCACAGATTGCTCTGAGTGCCAAGCAGGACCCTAGTGGAGGCACCTGCCCCAGCTCCCTGCGGGCACCTTGGCTTGGCAGCATCCCTGGCCAGGCCCAGGGTTCCAGCAGCTGCAGCCCAGACAGCGGGGGAGCACAGCTCACACACTGCCTCCGTGACACAGAACACATCCAACTCACACCACAGACATTTGTGCTATTTACCAGATGAAGGGGGGGCTTTGACAGAAATGAAAAGCTGTTGATGAATCACTGAGTCCAAAAGAGCTGATACATATTTTTCTTAAAGAGTACTATTCAAGGGAGCAGTGTAGTGCCCACTATTAACAAAGGGATTGTGGTAACCACCAAATTATTCACAATTCCTCCGAAACTGGACAGTGATACAATCTAAAAGAAAAGCTCCATCAGGGTAAAAATAGGAAAAAAAAAAAAAAAGAAAAAAAAGAACCTCAACCCCAAATACAAAGAATAAAAATCTTTTAGAACAGTGATTTTTATTCTATAACTTCTACTGGACTGGAAACCAGATTTGTTAACTTTTTTAAATTCATTTTTTATTTTGCCAGACTGCTGAAAACTAAGCTGTTAAACACGTATTGAAAACTTAATTCAAAAACCACCGAAAAACAACTTTCTTGATTTTAGCTTTCAGATCACTGAATAACCTACAGGACATGAGCCTCTCTCCTGCTATTTCTAAGCCTGTCCAGATCAGGCTGGAGGAGAAAAGGCAGGTTTGGGGTTTGTCTAATTTGGTTTCAGGCTAAAACTCAAGGCCTGCTTATTTAGGAAAGAGTTTCCTACCCCTACGAATACATGCAGTACATTTTATGCTTAATAGAAAATCATACAGGATATGCCAAGTGAGGTATAAAGTACGATCAGTTCTAGATTTTGAGGGTTAAAAATTTCTCTAGATACCCTGTTTTCCTGCTTACTACATTTTTACAGAATTTCTATAACCTTCCATAAATACCAACTTTTTTTTTTTTTCCCCCCAGGTAACTGGAAAGAACTTTCTAAAGTTATCAGAGCTGCTTTTTGAGAGAGGAAAAAAAAAAAAAGATAATTTTTTTCCTCCGGGGCCTCAGAGCATCTCCCTGAAATCACTCCTCTGGCCACCCCACCAGTCAAACACAGCGGTTTCACCAGCTAGGAGGGTCTGGGGGGCAGATTTCAGCTCACCTCCCTTCACAACCAGGTACAAAAACCCCATGGAAGAGAAACAAGGAACAGTTTTTCTCCTGGTCTCCAATGAGGAGCTGACAGCTCAGAAAGGAGCACACAGCAGTTCACATCAGTGCACGGGATGAATATAAAAACCAAACCGAAGCACGGTTTGTTTTTCAGTTTATTAAAGGAAATGTTTTTATATAATTAATCATGGTCCGGAGAGGCTGCTTTATCCAATGCCCATCCCTCCCTACCCCCAGCCATCCCAACACGGGGCCTGAGCCCAGACTAAAAATTCTGCAAAGCCTCGCATTGTTCCCCCTGACACCAGATCAGCGGACACAAAAAAGCAACTGCCAGCTCAAAAAGCAATCCGGCGATAGAGCCTGGTGCTATCTAATCAAGGGCAAAAGGTCACTTCCGAACAACTGGGCAATAAAAGATTATTTCCAGCCGCAGAGCAGAAAGGCCCAGTGGTGGAT
>VWZG01010831.1:878972-898127 GCA_013396735.1 Grallaria varia
GGGGTGGAAGGAGGGCAAAAGGGCTCCCGTCTGTGGGAGGAAGTGCATTGAATAAAGCCAGCAGACGGGAACCATCTGGCTTTGTGCGTGGTCTGTTCTTCAGAGGAGAGAAAGAAAGCCCCCTCAGCGGGGCCAGTGACTCTGTGCAGTGATTCAAACTTTTCTTCTGCCTTTTCTTTTTTTATTTTCCTTCCTCCCCCATCAATTTAAAAGCAGCTTTCCCAGGCACCAAAAAAACTGCAAAGGGGAACTTTCCCAACAGGCAGATGGACATGTCTTATCAAGTGCAAGCTGCAAGATGGAGCCCCACGTTTTAATTTGGTCATGAGAGGTGGTTCTTATCAGGGAGCAAGGCCCACAGATAACCAGATGGGGCTTTTTTTTGTTTGTCCTGTTTTTAAGGATGGCTTCAGAAGAAACCTTCCAGGGACCAAACACACTCAAATTCCCAACTCCCCGAGTTTGGGTGCATTTTTAAACAGCATTTTCAGCATTATCACCTTTATTATGTGTACTTCATGCATTTCCCCCCCCTTCCTCTCACTCCCCACTTGTTATATGGCCTCGCTTGAATGAGAGCAAGAAAATAAAAGGGCCAGATTACATTCAGTCCAGTTGCCATGGCCTGTGGGAGGGCAGAATTGCAAACACTGGAGCACAAATGCCTCCTCCCTCCCTTCAGCCCTGCAGTTGTCCCTCCATGTCCTCACTTTGCCTCATGGGTCGCACTGGAGGGCCCTTGGCACTGGGCAGCGAGGAGCTGAGCCTATTCAAGCGCCCAGACACCTCCTCCGCTCACTGGTGAATTAACTTTAAGCATGCAAATCACACTAATCCAGAATTCACAGGAGAGGAAGTCAGGAGGGTTCCCAGTGGTCTGGGAAATATTTTTCCATTCGGGGAAGGGAAGGTGGGGGGGTGGTCATTGCACTCTTTTTTACAGCTCGCTGCAGGTCACTCTGGCTCATCTCAAAGGAAGTTTAGTTCAGAGGCTCAGCTTGACATTCACTGGTTTCTAAATCGGAACCTCTTGAGCGATTGTCCCAGCAATCCCAGGGATTGGGGCCTGAGCAAACAGCCCCCCTGACTAATTCTGCTGTAGCAGGGGAGGGGGGAAACGAAGCAGTTAAATGTCCAGTTTATCAACAGAAGACAACAACTGAGCCTTTGTCCTAAGAGGGTGCAGGAGGAAAACGCTTGGCAGGGCTCATCTGCATGAGAAACCCAGGCAGCTGGGAAACACCGACCCGGGGTTGGGAGAGGGATCCACGAAGACATTGGAGGAGAAAAGTATTCCATAGGTTAATTTTTCTATACTGCCACCTCCAAAAAGGAAGAAAATGTCCAGAATTCTGAATAAGTCAGGCAGAGCTCAACAACCGAGGGGCTCTGTTTTCAAAGAAAACATAAACAAAATCACACACACAAAAAAAAAAGCCCACAAAGCAGGAGTTAAAACTGAGAAACATGACACAGCAGGTCCTCTGCTGTAGCCTATTTGTTACACAATGAAAAAACCCACTCCCAACAGCAAGATGACCAAATGGCCAAGCCAACAGCTGTGGTGTGTATTCTCTACAGCTCTGCAAACTAAGGCAGAGCAAAGATACCAGAGTTTCTGCTATAGTCTCAACACAAATCTAGACATCAAACAGATACAGAAACATAGAACATAATTTGGAGACACAGAGTGAAAAATAAAAATCCTGGAGTTGAAATAGACCACTATAAAGTGGGTTAAAAAAAAACAATGTCACTCTTCCTGCTTCTCACGTGGGGTTTTTTTGCCACTCAGTACTGACCTATTCTCCACTGTTACCCAGTTAAGGATTTCTAAAGAGTCACGGGCATTTTTCTCTAAGGATTTTTAGACACCCAGAAGGGTGTCTTTCTCCACCACATACCCTCTTGCTTCAAGGGTGGAGCAGAAAGCCCTGTCCTGTTCCTCACAGTGAGCAACTATAACCCATATAAGCAGGCATGGAAACTGCATTCCACCTGCTCATCAAACCCTGTGGGAAAACAACCTGAAGATGGGAGGGTTAAAAAAGCCCCAAATGTAAAGCAGGTGAGCCTCAGGTTAAGGCAGCTGCTGCTGCTTTAACATCCACTTTCAGCACTTCAGAAAGTGAAACCACTCGCTGGAACAACAAAGCTCTGTGCAAGGAGGAGGGGATAGCTAAGAAAACGCGTCCCTGGAACAGCCCCGTTAGGGACAAGCCGAGATGACGAGGTTATCATCAGGAAGATCACAGCCTCAAACTCCAAGGTCACAACCCACAGGCACTTCCACAAAGCTTATGAAGAGAAGCAAATCCAGCCTTTCCTGGGCTGCCCAAAGAGAAAAATCCACCCTAAGGGATGCTCCCACGGCCCAGCAGTGCAGTACTCACATTCCAGTCACAACGGAGCCAAACATCTCCCCCACAGCGGGGGCAGTTCCTACTCCCACATAACCCTGATTAAAAACCTAGAGACCCACAGTCCTTTCAGAGCTTCACCAACATTCTTGGAGGCCAGAGCGTGCCCTGTGCTGAGCAGCCACCTTGCTTTCCACTCCACTTAGCATTAATTACAAGCCTCTTTCTTGGGTAGCTTGGCAGCTTTGTGGTTCAAGGGGGAAAGGGAAAAAAATAAAAATAAATCTCATCCAATTAAGTGTAGCCCAGCGACCAAAAGCCTCTAAAAGATAGGAAACCCTTCTCAGCGTGAACAAACAACAGCACTGCACTTAAAAAAATACAGGTTTTCGTTGCAAGTGGCATTTCCAAGCTACCCTCCTTCTGTGGCCACCTCAAGAAGGGCTGGGCGTGCTATCAGACAGTTAATACCCTCAAACAAACAGCTTCCCATTCCCAGCCACAAACAGAGCTCCAAGGCTTTAAACGCGCCCCATTTGTATCACAAAAGCCACTCAAAGCCCCTGTCCCGGAGCAGGCTCAGCTCAAGTTAGGCACCCAACAAAGACTAAGCTGGTGAGAACCTCAGTTTGGTCTTTCTGGCTGACCCAAAACCAGCGCTTTGCAGATACTGTAATTCTCATACCAGACCCCTGAGCAGGCCAGTTTTATGCAATGCCCTTAGCACAGACTCACCAAACTCACACCACGGACTCCAGTGGGACTCAGAAGCACAGCACAGCTCACCGGCAATAAATAACCCTCCAGGTTTAAGGCTGCAGGTCTCAGGAGAAGCCTAAAGAAGAACAGGACAAACAACGACCTGCCTCAAGAAGAACGTGCCTGCTTAATACCCCTATATATACCCAAAGGCTCTTGTCCCGCTCAGCTGTGGTGAATTTGGACCTCCTAATTCCATGGAGTAGCCCAGGTGCTCCCAAGAGGCAGAAACGAGTTTGCCACCAGCTGAGTTACTCGGAGCTTTCAGGGCAGGCTTTCCTTCATTTCACCCTGAATTTGCAGATTCTGGAGCATTAGTCTACCATGCTCAATATCCTAACTGGCTTAGCCAACACCACACACACACACACTGCCCTGCCTTGCTGATGCGGGACCCTTTAGGTTTGTAACCTAAGGGAAATATATTCCAGTAATCTCCCCGTGCAGATGAGGCAAGCAATCGCTATTTCTTACATCCAGCTGTAAATCAAATGGTTTCCTGCCTAGCTCTAGATAAGGATATAACCCCAGGCTATGCACCAGCTGACAGCACCAAGGCCTTTTGTTAGGGAAATTATTGCAGATGACTAAGTGCTTTCACCTGTTTGCCTTTGCCAGGTAGCATCTCCTCTCCATGCCTGGACTGAGCTGAAGCTCCAGCAGAAACTTGAACTCCTTAGACCAGAAGTGCCATCTGGAATCTGGTTTTACAGGCCATACATGCATTTTCAGTGCAAGAGGGCAAAGGAGGCAGAGCCACCTCCACCTGAAATGCTCCCTTTATAACCACGTCCTGGTGAGATCTGGCTCCTTCATCTGGGGAAGCGCTTAACTCCAGTTTTGGCTGAGCCTGACAGCCTTCAGCTTCCAGCCCTTTCCCTGTGGCTGTCCTGTTGTGGCAGACAGCTTTAAAAGTAAGGTGATGGCTGAGGAAGGACGTACAGACTGTGTTGCACAAAACCTTCAGCCTTGCCTTGATGGACAGCATGCCGAGATGGTGTGCAACAGTGGGGAAGGAGATGGAAGTAAATCCGAATGTTACCACTTATCTGAAAACGCCAGGAAAAGCGATTATCTCAAAATAATAGGAGATAAAACCTGACCCTTTCATCTCAGCCAAGCCTCGAGCCAGCTTAAGGAATTTTAAAGAGCATTTTCCCTTCTGACTCTGGCGTATCATCGCACGACCTTGACCAACTCATCCACTGCTGTCATTGCTCACACTTGTGCTGCTGTCGCTGTGCAGCAAGGGGGTTCACCTCCGTGGGATGCTTCCCACTGTTGCTGCAGGCACGAAACTGAAAACTCTGATGTCATGTCTCCTAACCCATCAACAAGTGCCTTGTTCAGAGATGGGATGAGGTCACCATGAGCTGTAACTATTCTCTCTTTCTGGCACACCACCTCCTTATCTGGGAGGCGTTGCGGGAAGAGACTGTAAAGGTTACGTCAAATCAAAACAGAGCCGTCAGGCGTTCCCTCTGCCCATCATTTGTTTTGGCAAATTTACATCCTCTGAGAAACATAACGGAGGCATCATTTTCCACAGCAGAACATCATGTATGAGCGAGGCTGACAAATAGAACAGTCCACCCAAGGTCTGAGAGGTAAGAGAGAAAAATCTCTGCTTTATGCTGAATGCATATGCAAATATCCCCACATATCTCTGTGCCCAAGGTTTTTGTTACTATTTTATTATATCATTGTATTGTACATAAACACAGAAGAACCAGAAGGACCCTTTACGTTGGCATATTGTGCTGCGGAGTCACGGGTGGGAAAGGTACATACCTGGGGAGGGCTCCAACAGCACAGAGGTAGAGCAGCCTGGTCTCTGCAGGGCACGCTGGTCACCAAGGGCTAGTTCTGCTTCCCCTCCAGAGAACAGAACCTAAGAAACCTGGAAACTAAGGGCAAGAACACCTCAGTGTGGAATATAATGGAGAACAGGGGACTGGATTTTAAGTGGACTGTGGTGGTTCAAAGCAGCTTGTGTTTACAAATACAACTACGTTACAAGTTTATGTCATAAATACACAGAAATACATCTAGTGCTACAGCAGCTCACATTTCCCTAACACAAGGGTACAGGATGTAGAGCACTAGTAGCAAAAGCCAAAATTATTGAACCTCTGCCAAAATGTATTGTGGTTTTCTAAAGAAAGGATGAAAGGATTTTTTTTTTCATTTATATCTCTGTATATTCCTAAATTATTTGCAAGGAACCAGAGGAAGGAAGAAACAATCAGAACTCCCTAACAAACCTAGCACTATCAGTGAGGCAGTTTTACAGCTTGGCTCTAAACCTTGCTCAGAATCTCCTCCTCCTCTTTTGCAGAGCTCTTGATGAAGATGAGCAAGAGAGGTCACAGGCATCCTTCTATCTGCTCCCACTCTGGAGAAGAGGTACATACAAAGTGTTGCAACTCCACAATCCTTTTCTCCTTCTGGGAGAGTTTCTATAGTAAGGCTTACAGTCTAAAAGATATCACTTAAGTCAGAGTAGTAAGAGGGGCAGCTACAACAGAAAGGAAGAGAAACAGGAGGAGGTTATCGAGTCAGACAGTTTTTTCCAAGCCTGGCAGATGGTGAGAACAAGAAGCAAAAGTCATGTTCACAGTTAAAGCTAATGAAATTCTACAAGCCTCATGGGAAACTCAGAAACACAGATATGAAGTGCAGAATTGCTTCTTGCTTTTGTTTTTGTTGTTTCTTTTTTTTTTTTTGAAGTGCATGTGGATGGAGTGCAGGGACTGAGTTTCCTCAGGTGCTGCTAGAGACATCCCATTTTTGGCTCACAGCCCTGAATCCACATCTGCAGCCTCGGTAACCACCTACAACGCTCTGTGTTCAGGCAGGGAGGTAAGGAAGGAGAGCCCGTGGCTGCCTCGGAGCCTGAGAGCACACTTACCACAGAGAGGCAGCCCTGAAGAGCACGTATGACACCTGCCACCAGAGCCAAGCACAAGAAGTCCCTTCCCCTCTTCTCTCCTGGGTGCCCTGTCACAAACAGTTGCACCAGCAACACCAAAGCAGGCAGCAAGTCCTCAGGCCAGTGGCTCCACCACCAAACTGGGCCCTCGCTGAGAATCCCAGGATGGTTTGGGTTGGAAGGGACCTTAAAGACCATCTCATTCTAACCCTCCTGCCACGAGCAGGGACACCTTCCACTAGATCAGGTTGTTCAGAGCCCCGTCCAACCTGGCACTGGGCACTGCCAGGGATGGGGCATCCACAGCGTCTTTGGGCAACCTGTGCCAGGGCATCACCACCCTCACAGAGTAGAATTTCTCCCTAGTATCTAATGTAAACCTGCCCTCTGCCAGTTTAAAGCCATTCCAGGATTCACTGGAGCAGGTTTTACCAGGCTGAGCTTTTCCATGTCTCCTGCAGTTTCTGCACACATCAGGTTGGCAGATCCAGAATGCAAGTGGGCATTTACATACCCAGCAACTGCATTTTGGGTGTGCACAAACCTCCCGAGTCCTCGGGAAGTTTCCACATGCACAGGAAGGCCACATAAATGGTTGGCTCTACATTCCCGAAGAGAAATCTCTGCTATCAGCATGTTCAAAGCTCCATTTTTAGTTTTCCCATTTCTTTTTTCATAACTTGCCACCATACTACCCCACAGCCAGTGCACGTGGAATTCACTCCTGAGGGCAGGTGTGTTCTCTATCTCTTACCTGCAAGGAGCCTCAGCATCCCAATTTAGACACTTTCCATCTGCCCCAACCCATATTTAGATAAATAACAATGCAAAAGCATTTCTTTATATCTTCTTTGTAGGTATCCACAGCTCTTCATTAAGAAGATAAGGCTAAACAACACCCACTTTTATCTTTATGTGGCAAAACAAGCTCCTGTATTTAAGATAAACTTTACAGGACAGGTGGTTTCCTACGATGGAGTAGCCACAAGAAAACATTAAACTATCCTACATAAACGTCAACAAGGTATGAGAAGAGTGCACCTAATAAAGGAGATAGAGGCTACAATAAAAAGGGGCCCTAAATCAAAGAGCAGGTTCACTCCAGCAAACACACATTGCTGGGCTCACTGAAGGCTGGTCCTGGCTGCTCAGCCTTCAGCACTGCTGGCAACCCAGCGGCTCTCCTGGTCTGCCTTTCCATGCATTTGCTTGGAGGTTTGACCCACACCATCACCTTGCTGGGGTTCTGGCTGGGGCTGCATCTACAAGACTGCCCGTGCAGTGTCTGTGGTGGGAGATCCGTGTGTGCTCCTACCTTTGTCAGCTTTGAAACAGGGGAAAACAAAAAAAAAGGAAAAAAAAAAAAAAAAAAAGAAAAAAAAAAAAAAAAAAAAAAAAAAGAAAAAAAAGGGGGGGGACGGGGACGCAGAGCAAACATTATCTATTGTTAATTACCTGTAAAGTAGGGCTTTTGCCACTTCCCCAGTTTCTAAGAGCTCTGAAGTGAAACCTGAAAGAAGCCACCCATTGTTTCCAATTGTGCAAGAGCCAGGAGCAAATAGGGCTCAAATTGCAGCTCTGAAAGGCAGCAGGAAATTGGCAGCCCGGTAATCTGCTCCCCACCATTCAGGGGAACAAAGGCGACATTCCTCCTCAAGTAGTCACCATTAGAAACCCAAGGCTGATCTATTTAGTAAGGCCCACAGAATAAATCTGTGGAAATAAAGAGTTTTAATTAGAAGGCCATAGGATATGGCTCTAGTTTCCAGCCCTGCAAGCAACATTTATTATTTAGGCTCCTGCCTCCCTTCCCACATATCCAAACGCTGACGCCCAGAGATCAGCATCACTGCCATTCTCAAATATTATTTCAACAAACAAACAAAACAAAACACAAAAACTAATAAATGCGGAAACTGTTCATTACAGATGGATCATACCGCACAATGTGCTGTATCAAGACCATTTCAAACTGGTGCCTGTGTTAGGATTATATATTTTCCCTCTAGAGTATTACCAATCCTTCTAACCCATCTCACACACACACATCATCTATGGCATATTACAATGTACAGCTTTGAAATACTCTCCAGAAAGTGCTACGGTTTCAGGCAGGAAGAGGTTTTCCCCTCTCTCCATCCATGCATTCATGTCTGTGTAGAGAAGAATGACTCAGTAATTAAACCACTGCTGGTCAAAGGCTCCTGGTTGTGCCAGTCCCTCACAGCGTGGCTCCTCACAGCCCTCCAGCCTCAGCTTTCCCAGCAGCCAAAGGGGAATATTTCACTCAGAGCTGCTTTACCAGGCATAGTTTTATTTAAATTTAAAAGAATTTAAGTCCAAGTGCAAAATGCTTCAAGCTACATGCTAAGGAGGTATTGCAATTTTTGCCATCTGAGCAGATAAAAGTTCTCCCAAACCCACTGTTGTCAGCAGGAAAAGCAAATCAGGTTAACTTTTCCAGGGGATGTTCCCTGCACCTGGCAGCAGTGATGGATGACTCCTGAACTACCATGACAAGTGCTCCTGCTCCAGTACAGGGCAAGGGATGGCAAGGGGGGGGAAACAAGAACACAGGCTCTGAAGCTCCAAGTTTGAAAGCCCATACAGAAATCTCCATGGAGAGTCCAGAAGAGTGTCTTATATGTCTACCGCTTCCTCCCAGAGAGACCCTTTGACTATTTAATGCAGCAGAATTGATGCATTTTCAACTCTAACAGTATTTCCTCACATCCTCTGGCAGATCAGTAAATTCAAGCCCAGGTAGGGCCAAACTTTGGCAAAGTTCATACCTAGAGCTGAATTTCAGACCAAAACAGAATTGTGAGATCCAACTACACTGTATTTCCCACCCTGACTTACCAGGCTTATTCTCACCGTGATTTGGAAGAGATACAGAACATGTAGAAATGTATTAAATCAAGTGCCTCACTGACAACACAGATGCTCGGGTAGTCATAACCACATTTCATCCAGAAGAACTTTGCATGCTATGTAGAAAAATGAACAAGTGTACAATTATTCTCTAAAAAAGAGGTTGGATCAATGCAAATAGATTTAGATAAGGAGACCTGGATATAAAAAGAAGAAGGTACTCTGCAATTAGAGAAAAGCTCCAGCACTTCCCCCTTCCTTCCAGGCAACTAGTTTATTCATTTTCATTTGGAAGTGTCCTGCTCATAAGCGCATGGATCCAAAGGCAACAAATCAAACATCACCCAAATAACAATGCTTTGGAGAGGACCTGTACCAGGTCATGCAAATTCATCTCTTCCTCCTGTTTGAACTGAGGAAGACGAATCCTTGCGGCACTGGAAGAACTGTCAGGTGGTTTAGAAGTTGAAGCATAAACCCCCAGCAGTTTCATTTAAAATATCCAATAAATAATCAATTATGGAATTTCAGCACATGTTTAGGGCATTTTGGTTACTTCTCACAGACCCTTTATCCTACCAACTAAGAACATCCTAACACTTACGAACACTCAGCATTCCTCAGGCAGCGTAAGCGCTCTGGCTCTGTCTCCTGGCCAACTCAGTCACTGGTATAAATCCATCAGCTCCATTGAGAATATTCCAGGGAATAAACCCAGTCATACTCTGGCGGCGACCCCGAGGGGTCAGGCAGGATGTCCCATTGTGCTCCTTCTTGCACAAACACAATGGAGTTGAGCCCCTCGGGGCAGAGACTCTGTCAGACGTTCGTGCCTCCGGACAGCGTGTTCTGCAGGATGTTTGTTTTCAGGTCGCGGCACTGTAAGTGTATACAAAGGTTTACAAAACAGGGCGTGCTTCCAACGCCAGAGGCACGGCTACTGGGCACACCTTCCTCTAGGTACTCACCAAGTCTATGTTCCTCTGCTTCAAAAAAGAGCAATTCACACACTTGCAAGCTAATTTTGGAATTACTTCCCCTGGAAGTACACTCTCTTCCTCTTCCTTTTCTAATACTGTCACATGCACCTATTGGGAATATTAAAAGACCTGGGTAAACTTCTGGTGCTTTTTTGATGCTAAAACCAAAAGTTATTTGGCAAGACTAGGGTTTCACCCCTATATACTTAAGCTAAGAAGTAAGACCATGTGTGGTCTGCAGGAAACCTGTCCTCAATTTGTATTTATTAACAAGTAAATAAGGACATCACCTCAAGACACCTTCCCCAGGAGGAGTGGGAATGGCAGCTGCGAGCATTATATTGGGAAAACCAACAGCACTGCATCTCTTTACCACGAATACAAACCAAGTTGTAAATATCACTCTGGAGATCACAAGTTTTTTGAACAGATCCCTCCAGTAGGTATAAAGCTTGTTCACACAGGCTCCATATGGCTGGGTAACTAATGCCAAGAGGAAAAGCCATGCCTTAGTTTCTCCCATCAGCCAGAGGAAAGTGAAACAGCCACAGCAAGGAAGTACAAATGATGAAGACCTGCCCTAAAAGCAACTTGTCCACCAAATGAAGGCTAATCAGAACAAGACCTGTGCAACCCACATGCCGTGTAAGGCTGGTAAATCCAGCTGCGTGACAGCACAACAAAACTTTATTCCAGGTTTTTTGAAGCACCACCATGACTGACACAAATGCTCTAGCTGGAAGAAAGCCAACAATTAACCAAGATTCCTTAGAATTTGGAGGTAATTTTAGCAGAGGAAGAAATGCAGAAGTATCAGTGAGTCTCCGGGACAAAAATCTATTACTTCATATAAGTCCATTAAAACACTACATCTTACCCCCTTTAATCCCTCTTAACAGATTTGCTTTATCACAGAGAGAGGAGCTAATCCTCTCCCACCTGTCTTTATGATACAGCACCATAAACAAGAGCAAGTCCTTTTCATTTGTTAAGCATTCTCCCCCCTCGGAAAATGCTATCACCCACACCAGCATTAGTGTAATGCAGCCATCTTTAGAGAAATACCTCAACCCTGAGCTCAAATTCTCACCCTACCCATGGATTCCTCCAGCAGGAAACATCAGTTAACAAGTGCTTTTATTGGTAAATTATGATTTTCAAAACTCATCTCTTACCATGAGTTTCAAGACACTAAGCAAAGCAAGACTTGAATTCCTGCTTGCTGGAGGGACTTCCCCTTTTCCTTCAGCCCAGACCTTGTGTGACACATCTGAGGCCTCTGCTTGGGTATAACCAGATGGCAGCCTTGGCCAAATCCATCACTGACCCTCACAATTGGGTTAGTAGGTCAGCTGAACTTCTCGCCTAATTACACCCATCAGTTTGTACAGAGTTCTCTTTATCTTTCAAAACAAGATCTCCATGCTATCAAAAAACAGTCAAGAAGTAATTTTTATGTCCTGCATTGTAACAGCGACAGTCTGGTGCTCTACAGACCTCTGGGAGTAACCTCGAACAGCCCCCTGGCAAATTTTGGGTTGAAGGACTGAAATTTGCACTTTAGCCTCCTAAGTGCCAGAAATCCTATCGGCAAACCCCCTCACAGCAGAACACAGCATCCTTGGAAGGCCATTCCAGTTGTTATAGTGAGGGAAGCAGAACAGACTACAATGACTGACAACTTAGGGCATATTTAAAGTAACTTTTTCACACTTCAAGCTGCGGAGGGTTACTTCATCCATCCGTCAGCTCAATTCTTTTTCCACTAGAAAGATATTCATGTGCTCTCATGCAATCCTGGATGGTTCTACACCACAAAATCCATCTGCCTAAATGAATTCCCAGTCATTTCCATAACATAAGGCCAGAGGACCTGAAAGGGAACTCAAATACACGTGTATATTAAGTACAAATGATAGATCACCTAAGCCAAGAAACAACTGCATTATTCTCATTATTTTAACACTGCCTTCTCTAGGTAACACCTGGCAATTATAAAACCATTTAAGATAATACAAGGAGCTGTTGTCTTCTCATTATTTCGTAGGTCAAATCAAACTTTCCTCCAAAGGCACTGCAACCTGAAGTTATTCCCAAAGCCTAGTTAGTAAAGGGAGTCGGGTGTGACTATAGCATAGGTTTTGCTGATTTTTTAAAAAGAAATCTAAAACACTGCTGTGACGTAGCTTGTGATGATAGATAATAATTAAAACATGGAGTACCTGTGGGCCCTTTGGGTTTTCCTCTGCTAGGAGCCAAACCAAAGCCCCAGATAAGTCACCTGGCTGAAAAAAAAAGAAGAGACAGAGGTACAGTTGACCTTGGCTGTGACATTTTTCTTGAAGAGCACAACTAACACCCTTCGAGCAAACTTACTCAACACAGAGCTGGATCCCATCCAGTTATGCAGAGGCAGTTGGCTCCATGTTTTTGGGTGTCAGTGCAGTTACAAACGGGCAGATCTGACCAACAGTGCCTGCTGGACAAGGACTTCATTGTCTCCCAAGGCCTGTCTGCAGCTGTCGCTGTTACGGATGCATCGGTGATAGCAAAGGAGTCGCCTGCTCCTCAGAAACTTTACTCTCTTGGCTTTGCTTCATCTCAGGAAGAGTAAATCTTGGAAAGCAGAATTCCTATACATCCACCGCCGCCCCACAAGCCTCCCAGCCCATCACAGAGGCCAGGAGAGCAGCAGGAGCAGCTGCAGACTGCAAGGCAAGGGGTTTCCTGGGTGTAGCCAGATGATGGCTTTGTACCTCGCAGAGGTCATCTGTGCCATTTAATAAAAACACAGCTTTTCAGTCAGCTCTTTTACATGATGACATTAAATCAGCTTTGACAGAATTAAGTACAAGAGACGAGCTTATTCAAAGTCAGAACAGCTTGAATATGGCAATTCAAAAGAGCAAGATATGGCACATTTGTCAAGTCATTACCGTGTTCCAAAGCAGAGTTTCTCTAGAATCACTTACTCTGAACACCATGTGAAATTACGTCCCTTTAATAAACTTTGGAAGTTTGGGAGAACTGCAACATAACCTTGACCCACATGAGGAGAAGAATGAGGTCTCCCCATTCACTCTTAATGAAAAGCTTTTTCTGTTGAATGCATGTTAAATGGCCACAAGTAGCTGTGACACTTAAGGTCACCCTTAAGAGCCTTTAATTTGAAGACAGAAGATGGTTTCAGTTGACATTAGAAAACATATGGGAAAAGAACCAAATAAGCTGTAGACATAGGCCCAAACACACACACATTCTCAAATTTCAGAGTAAGCAAAAGTACAGCAACACAACCTCTATTTTTTATCCTGTCTCTTGCTTTCTATTTAGATTTGAGATTGGGAGGTTAATTTCTTCAGTTGCTGCACAGTTTAACGAGCCAAGAAGTTTTATATAGGAAAATTTAAAATGGCTTTACATGTTAATGTGGTATTCCTTAAGAAAAAAAAAAAAAAACAACCCCAAAAAACCATCAGCTTGGAAGTTGTGGTTTCCTCCTCCACCACTGTATTTCTAAATGCTTTGGTAAATAAATAGAGCCTCCACTTCTTGGCACTGTTAAACACAGCATATATTCAATTGTATTAAATATCCCATAGCAAAACCTTATTTGATATATATAGCTGGTGAATTTAAAATTAGGTAAACTAAACTAGAGCACAGACTAGTGGTTTTGAAGTATCAATAGGAAGTTATTTGCCACCTGACAGACCTCAAGGAGAAACTCCACATGTAGCTCCTGACCTGTCACTGTAACAAAAGAACTCCAGAGTCACTTTCATTAATTAATATATTTTCTGCATTATAGTTAACATATGTACTTTCTTCGTGTCATCCTTATTTCGTTAAGTATTGATATTTTGTTATATTCAGACATGAGTACATTTTCAAAGTCTTTTGCAATAAATATCATAAAATAATAGAGATTCACATAATAAATATTCTTTACAATAAAAAAAGTTTTAACAGACTTTTGTCTTAAAAATAGTTGGGATTCAACTTTGTGTTTTATACATAAAATATACAAAAAAGGACCACAATTTGTGGCTAAGGCAATAAAACAGGGACAGAATAAAATTATAAAGTACAGAGCAGAACCAAACTCACTAAACCAAAGGATCACAAGAAACTTGAAGGATTCAAGACCGTTTAGGTGACTCAATGACACCTGAAGGCCGTCCGGATACATGAACACCACCAACTTTAATATCAACTGATACTGACAGACTATAAAAATAGGACTAGCAGGGTGGAGTGAGCAATATCCTTCAAAGACTGGGACAGCAAAAGAAACAAATGAGTATGTTGCAGCCACAATGTCTCCAATGTGAAGATCTACATAGTGTAGCAAAAACCAAAGTTACATTGAAAATGTAAAAAAAAAAAAAAACGAACAAGGAGGCAAGGCAATTCTCAGGCCTGAGAATGTTCCAAAAGTTAAGACAAAAAGAGAGGAGGGGGGGAAAAAAAAAAAAAAAAAAAAAAGAGATGCAAAAAGAAGCAGGCTGCTTATAGAAGAGTCAGGCCTTTCATTTGGTGAAGCCTTTATTTTACATCCCTCTCCAGAAAGAGCACACACAAAAAGTTATTTCACAATTCAGCTCACTCAGGAAAGTTATTCTTCCCTGGCACCCAGGAGGTTAAGGAAAAACAAAAAAACCCCATAAATTGCTGAGAAGGAAAAACATCTTTGGGAAGAGATATTCACAGAGCAAGAAGCTTCAAGAGCCCAGTGAGCCCTCACTGTCTCTTTCAGGAGTGGTTCAGTCGCAAACTCAAAGACCCTGCCCGAGTGAGCGGCAGGTGCAGATACCAGGTCCACACTTACCAAAGAGCAGCAATGACTACGTGAAACACTCCACACTCAGCAAAGTCAAGAGGAGGAGAGCAAAGATGCGAAGGGAAGAACTTGTGTATCTGAAGTCGGGGAGACAGAAAGGCAAGGAAAGGAACAGTCCTCCCAAAACGGGAGGGGAGGGGAAAGAAAGGGAAAAAAAAAAAAAAGAAAAAAAGAAAAATCAGCTACAACCTGAAAAACCAAAGCTGGAGGAAGTAAACCTCCCTCCCAAAATCATGAGGGCTTCCCCTGACCCCGGGAGGGGCAGCTCTCCAGTTTACAATACACTGTGTTGGAGTTCTTGCACCGGCAACCCGGACGGTTGACGCGGTCGTAACACCCCCGGCAGAGTTTTAGGCATCCTTTCGCCGGCGGGTAGCAGAGCAAGCAAGGCAGAAACAAGGACATGGCTCCCATGCACAGGTACCTAGAACAGCAGTGTGCCTGGGAGCAGGAGCAGGGATTATCCGCGTACGAGTCCCCTTCATCGTCGTTGGAACAGTGGTAGAAGATCCCTTTGACGAGGCACATGCAGGTGCCGTACTCCACCATGCTCTCGGCTGAGCACAGGCACTGCCGGTTGCAGGCCAGGCAGGAGGGCAGCGCCCTCGGTGCCGTGCACTCCCCGCACTTGCACTTCCCACACTGTTCGCAGATAAACTTGTGCTGCGTCAAGTCCTCTTTCAAAGGACCCTTCAGATCATCCGCGATCAGAGACGACTGCTTGGGCTGCGCCCGGATTGTCCGATCGGACCTGTGGCCGGAGCCCGGCCGGGATGGGGGTGACCGCCCCAGCAGCCCTTGCTCCGAGGAGGCGCTGCTGTTGCTCCCAGAGCTGGCCGCGCTCCCCGTGCTGGTCGATCGGCTCAGGACGGGAGCCCTCGTGTTATTCTGATGCACCGCGTGCCCCACATGGCTGGACCTGTGTTCGTAATTATTATTCACATTAATCGGTATAATCTCGTGAGTCCTTTCATGCTTCTCTTGCCTCGGCGCTGTCCGCGGAGCAGACTTTTTCACCACAGACGGCCCTTCGGTGTATTCGTTGCTGCCCCTGATAGCCTTGATCTGGTCCAGTGACAAGATCGTCGTGGGCTGGCTCTCCCTTTCAAGGTCCAACCGCTGCCGGCTGTCCAAGGAGGGCTGCTGAATCACCACCATGGAACCGCCGCTGCCATGCTGACCTTGGGGCTCCATCTGTAGTGATCTCCACTGCTGGCATTCAGCGGGAACCTGGCATGCATCTGAAACTCTAAAAGAAGAAGAAGACAGGAGGTGTAAATAAACACTGCATGTGTACATATACACAGGCATGCACAAGATCAAGGGCAGAAGAGGGATAAAGCATGAGAGAGTTTTTGAAAACAGAAATGATCTGGCAAAGCCCAAATTGCCCAAGCCACCTGGTACTGATCTCTTTCAGCAGGGGATTGCAGCAATGCTGAGGATCTGGCCAAAGTCCAGTAACGGGGAGAGTCTCGGTATGGCATCAGAGATGAGGAATGCAAAGGAGACCCCATGCCATTAAAAAAAAATCAAGTATTAGCTTGCATGCTCGCTTGACAAGCCATGGGAAGTGCTTCTCCCTTGCTACTGAACTCAACATCTGTCTAACTAGCAGTAACAATTCCGAATGCTCCCAAAACCGAGTTGGACACAGGCAAGAACACCATCATGTTCATGTTCCGCATGGCAGAGCAAGGAACGTGCCCAACTCTCGCTCTTCTGTCTGCAGAATCTGCAGCATCAGAAAGCTCAACAGATTTGCTTCCCAGTGCATTTGGAAAGTCTCCTTCTTAAAGTGACGTATGTGCATTACAGAGTCCTGAACTAAGTGCTGTCAAGTGGCCAAGACATTTTCTATGAGAAAGCAACTCAGCCTACAGATCTAATAGGCTGCTTACAAAATCAAAGCAAGGGTGCAAACAACCTGTTTTCGAGTATTCCCTGACCACAGGCCAGGATGGGAAAGGAAGACGGGGCAGAAAAGGCTAAGATGAACTGGGTGCCAGACAAAAAGCACCTGAGGATTCATAAGCATGTTTCACAGCAGATTAAAAAACCCCAACAACAACCTCAAAACACAAACAAAACACAAATCCGTTTACACCAGACAGATTAAAAGCTTCTCAGATAAACAGAACATCTTCTAGTCTTTTAAACGGTGGAAGAATAGTAGAAGTGTCCCTTTCCATCCTGCCTAGCTGGTGACATGCAGATTGCCACGCTCACTGAGCAAACTGCTCAGTGACAGTTCTGTAGCTATATAAACGTTTAGCTGAGTACCCAAATGCCATGGGGAACCAAGAAAAAAATGCCTGCTTTTCTTTACTATCACCTGGAGGAAAAGTCCCTTTTTAGTCCCCACAAGATGTCATACACATTTACCTGAAATCAGGGAAAGGTAAGTTCTATCAAGCATTTCCAAAACTCATCCAAAAAATTCTAAGAAAGCGTCTTGCCTACCCAGAGCCCAGCCGGCATGGAGCTGTTCCCCACTCCAGAGAGAAAAAGGCACCGCGTTGTGGAAGCACAGGGAGGACAAGAACAGGAAAGCTTCTTCTAACGCAGTCGGCACGAACAGCAAGCGACAGCTTCTGCCAGGACACAAAGTCCTTATGCTCATCCATCACCCAAAGATCTCATTTTACATCTAATGTCACCTGTGGGCTTGAGGGACACCAGACTGAAAAGGAAACCAAACACGCTCGCTTCTAATTCGTAAAATACAACCTCAGAATGGTTTGGGTTGGAAGTGACCTTAAAGACCATCTAATTCCAAGACCCCTGCCATGGGCAGGGCCACCTTCCACTAGCCCAGGTTGCTCAGAGTCCCGTCCATTCTGGCCTTGGACACTTCCAGGGATGGGGCATCCGCAGCTTCCATGGGCAACCTGTGCCAGTGTCTCACCACCAAGGATTTCCTCCTGCCCCACACCACAAGCCTCCTTCTTCGCGAGCACCGAATGCAAATCCACAACAGACCGAGGGTGAATGAAGGCGAGAAAGGGAAAGATTTACAGCTGTCCCAGCCAGGAGCCGGGCTCCCCAGGGGGATGAAAAACAATATCCCGAGAAAATGCGAAAGACAGCCAGTGCCATCTTTGGGGGGAAAGCGAAACATCACCGCGGAGCGCAGACTGACAAGCCCAGCTGCAGCCCCGGCCAACTCCACCCCCGCGCGGATCGGCCGTAAACTGGTTCCCCCCATCCTGGACAATACGGAAAATAAAACAATAAAGCAACATACGGCGCAGCCGGCGAGAGCCCTCACGGTTCTGCACCCCGGGGGGGGTGGGATATCCCTTCCCTTCCCTTCCCCGCAAGGACACGCCGCCAGCCCCCCCCGTCCCGCCCCGCAGCCCCGGGCGGGCGGCGGCACGGCGCCCTCTGCGCCCCGAGCGGAGAGGAAGGAAGAGGAGGGGAAAGAAAAAAAAAAGTTATGAATGAAAACATGGGCTGCTTTTTTTTTTTTCTTCTTTCCCTCCTTCTCTCCCTTCCGCAGGGGAGGGCAGAGCCCAGCCCGGCCCGGCGCTGCCTCGGGAGGGCGGGCGGGTTTGCCCGGCGCTTAAAGCGGCAGCACCCGCTCAGTCCCGGGGGGCTCCCCCCGCCTCGGCCCCTCCGCAGCCTCCGGAGGGTGCCTTTCACCTCCCGCTCCTTCCCAGCCGACCGCGGCTCCCAGCCAGCCCTCCCGCGGGATCCCGGCCGCTGGAATCGCGGAGGGAGGCGCTGGGGGATGCGGGGGCCGCCCCTCGGGCAGGCGGGAGCCCCGCGGCACCTGCTCGGCGCGGCAGCGAGCGCACGGCCGGCCCCCCGACTTACTTCTCTGCGGCGGGGAATCACACCGGGAATGGCAAATCCAGCGGGCGGGGAGGTGGGGGGGCCGGCGGGCTGCTCTCCTGGTCTCCGCACGGCCCCGGCCCGGCGGGCTCCAGCCCTAGCGGGGTAGCGCAGGGAAGCCCCGCGGTGCCGCCCGCCGCAGCGCCCCTCGCCCGGGGGTCAGCATGCAGCCCGCCCGCCCCGGGGTGGCTCCTCCGCGGGGCGCACAGCGGGGAGGGAGCAGCGCTCTCCTTCGGCCGCGGGTATCTCGCTCCGGAGGCGACGGGCAGCAGGATCCAGCCCTCCCTGCGAAGCGGTGTGCCTGGATGGAGCCGTGGGCAGCGGCAGGCTGCGGCAGGCTGCGGCGATGCAGGTCTCCGGGAAGAGGCGGCGGCTGCTCGGGCTGGTTGTTATTCCCCTTTTCCCGGTGGCGGAGTGCAAGGCTGCTGCGGTCCCGGTCCGGCGCTCCGGCTTCACCGCATGGTCCTCGCCGCGAGTCCCGTCTGGCAAAGCGCAACCACAACCCCTGGTGCGAAAAATTCGGTTGGGGTTTCTCGCTTTGGTTTTTTCACCTCTTTTCCTTTTTTTTTT
>VWZG01010831.1:898532-920949 GCA_013396735.1 Grallaria varia
CTGAGTCCCGCGGCTCGGCCCCGCCGGCAGAGGGAGCGCCCCCGCGGGCTCGTCGCGGGCCCGCAGGGATGGGGATGCGGGAGGGGTGCGCTCTGCCCTGCAGAAGCCCTGCCGCGCTCCGCTGGCAGCGCCGCGGAGAGATGCTGCTCTGTCTTTTACCGTCAGAGCCTTTCCCAGCGGGGTCTGGCTGCGTGGAACAGCAGTTCGTTTATATCCACAGGGTATTTTCTGCTTCTTTCAGCCTGTTTCGCAGGCAGTTGAGGACCTCGGAAAGCACTGGCTCTTGTCATCCTTCCAGGAGATAGGAAACGGCTCTTCCCGTCGCTGAAGCACCGAGGGATGACACGGGTTATTCATCCGGTTGTCTTTCTCTCCCGCCTTTCCAGCCCGGCCTCAGCAAGATCCCATTCAAAGCTCACCACTGCATCTCTGTCACGGTGCTGAAGAGGTACAGGGATGTCTTCCAAGCCATTAGTTTTACAATTTTATGGCCAAATACTGCCTTGGATGTTGTGGTTTTTAGTTGGTTTGTGTGTGTGTGTCTTTTAGCAAGTAGAGTATTTTAAAAGGCTACTAAAAGAATATGGGAAAATGACATAAAGGACATCAAAATTCTGAGAATTGTTGCATAACAAACATGGAAAGTATTGGAGGAGTTGAGGCTACTAGCGCTTGGCTAAACATCATTGCTGCCCCCAAGTTTATCTGAAACATTCTAACTGGCTTTTTACAACCTCTTTCACAAAAATCATGGTCTCCCACCTTTTGTCTCAAAGCAAAGAGTAAGTGTAGTTGCTTAGCAGGAACATTCACCCAAAAGCAAACAATCCCTACAAACAGGAACACTCTAGTACAGAGGTGGTACTTGGTGACTGTCCACCCCATTCATACTCATGGATGTAGCACAATTGTTTTTCATTACACTTCACAAAGTTTGGAAAGGAAACACCTAAGCTGCATTTTTTAATATTTCATGATTTTAGAAAAACTTGACCTCAACCACATATTTCTCTAGGAAATAAAATCTTTGTGCATTAAAGGGTCTATACTGAATACTAAAATACTACTAATAAACATGACTTCTAATACTTCTGAGTTTGTAATTAACAGGTTGCTGATAATAGACAAACCATAAATACCATCTGCCAATTACAGAGGCCCAAGGACAAACAATGGCACAGAATAAAAATGTCCCAATTCAGCATTAATGTTGCTGGGAGATTTAGGAAATGTGGTTGCTCACCAAAAGCATTCTCAGACACACCCCAAGCACAAAGTCCATAACCATTTTCAGTGGAATCCATCTGAAAAGTTTGGAACCTATCAGAGTTCAAACTAACAAAAAAACAAAAAAAAAAATCTATCTGAAGACCAAAAATTACCAAGAAAATTAAAAAAATTACTCCTCCAGACTTCATGATACAAGTCCATCTTGGAGCTTTTGAGGCTAGCAGAGCTCTGTTCCACCACTGAAAATGTATTTAGCAATTGCCTATGTTCTCACAGAAGTCCACATGCACTTTTACCAGGGAAAAAAAAACACCTCAGCCCCTTTCCTTTCACATCTCTAAAGCCGGTACCACCTTAAAAAACCTATGCCAAGTGTAAGAGTGTGATTTTAGAAACAATACTGGGCTTAAATGGGTCAGTAAAATAACCAAGAATACTGGCAGCTGTTTACTCTCACCTGGCACCCGAACTAATACTTCACTGAAAGATGGGAAAACCCTCCAGCGGTATCAGAAGGCTCTCCACAAACAGGCAAACATGCCTGCACCTCACACAACCCATCCCATTGGATTTTTCCTGGAAATTATGGCACCGAGAAATTTTGGTTAGAAAAAGGAGAGCTACCTTTTGGAGAATAAACTGGTGCTTTGGAAGAGGGCTGACACACCTTATGACCGCATCCTGGCACAGCCTTAACTCGAGGATTGACACGCAGACAGGAATCCAATGAAACCAAGTTATTTTCCGTCTCCAAATCGCCATCTAAAGGTGCGTGTCTGTCAACAAGTCAAGAGAGACCAGCCCTCTAAGCCCAAAGTTAATTCTCCTAAAAAAACCTCCCAGAATGAGGTTCCAGAGACCGAATGATGGCCGAGAGCTGTGACTCAATCCCTGTTTCCGCTTTCATTTTGAGGATTGTGTACTGGAAATAATCTCTACCCTCTGCAGGCAGATGCTACTTCTCCCTCATGCAAGATTCAGTGTGCCAAAAGGCACGTTGGACAGAATAAAAGCAGAGTCCATCCTTAGGTTTTGGTTGGTTTTCTTCCCAATCCACACCTAGAAGAAACTTTTATCTCTACGTCCCTTGATGGACCTTTATAGGTAGTTAAATACACCTTTGTAAAGATGAATCCGATAAAGTGTGATGCTCCCACTATCCATCCATCCATCCACTGCTTCCGTGGTGCATCCCACCTGGGCATACCATTATATTTCACCCTAAGTAGCATCTCTTAACCCTTGCCAAGGCACAGATCCCAATCCAGAAGGAGGGCACACACTCAGTCCCAGTCACAAAGCCAATATGGCTCTGAGGAAACTCAGCAGAGAATGTGCAACCCTTCACATGAGTCATTTATCAGTTAATAACCAATCTTCAAACTCGCAACAACACTTCTAAAGTTGTAGAAGAATTCAAAAGCATTTAAAAAAACCCCCACACATTAGCATTTAGCATTTATAACAAAATCATACACAAAACTGTTGTGCCAGCCTTACCTGCAGTATGTGTAAGTCAGGTATTTCCCCCACCAGCAGTGCAGTGATGATCTTGCGGAGGCAGGTGTCGGAAGAAACAGCTGGAACTTGCAGCTCCCCAAAGCTCTGAGGTTGCACGAGATGGAACTTTGTAGGTGTTAATGCTTGAAGAGCCTTGGAAACTCTCAGTGCGAGGAACCAGTATGCGCTTGTTGGGATAACACCAGCAGAACTGATTTTTAACACGCTCGAAGGCCTATATATTCACCAAGACAAGTGGAAACAGCTTCAGGTTGTGCCAGTGGAGGTTTAGATTGGAAATTATGAAAAATTTCTTCACCAAAAGCATTGGAACAGGCTGCCCAGGGAGGTGGTTGAGTCACCAGCCCTGGAGGGATTTAAAAAGTGTGTAGCTGTGGCACTTTAGGGACGTGGTTTCGTGGTGAGTTGGCAGTGCGGGACTCAAAGATCGCAAAGGTCTTTTCCAACCTAAACGATTCTATGATTAAAAAACCCTCAGCAAACTAACAAAATCCTACAATAGTTATGAAACACTGCTCTAATAATAAGCGCTGTGGACAGTCTCTTAGCAGCTCACAGCAAATCTTGGCAGTCCTGGCTTCAGCCGGCACGAGAAATGAGTAAAGCTATTCCCGTAAGTGGTGGCAAAAGCCACGGGTGCTGCGGTGACAGGTACAGTGAATCACTCCAGGAGAAGGAAGAGAAAGTGAAGGCTGATGCTGTAGCGTTTCCGATCACGCTTTCTGCCAGACAGGTTGACCTTTATCTGAGATCAAAGGCACCGGTAACTGGGGATTTCTTCAGCTCCTGTGCGAGGACCGCTCTCAAAGCTCTCCGAAGAAGCGCAGCCCATGCGCCACTACCCCTTGGCGTCACCATGCAGGCTGGGGAAAGGCACACAGGAAACCCTCAGTTACAAACAGAACCCGGGGTTTTCACCTCGGAAGATAACATCGGTTTTTCTTAGAGGCAGAGGAGACAGCAAAATGCAGCAGCAGCCATGCAAACCTCTGAGAACAAAGGGATGAACCTCTAAGTGAACCTGCTCCGTGAGCACTTGAACGTGGAATCAAAGCACAGGGGAAATGCTGCAGAGCGAGGGGTTTGCTCTGTGCCCAAATTCAGCATCAATTAAACAGAAAGAAAGTGCCAAGGTCTGTACAATAGGTTGAGAGTTTGAGAACATGCTTTCCCTTCTCCATCTCTTGCAGCATGTCAGGGAAACCAGTGTTTTCCTTGGGTAAGGAGAAGTAAACCTTCACTCTCCTAAGTGCAGGCCATGGCACGTCTCTTCATTTTTCACTATTCACTTGCCATACAGGCAACCGGTACCTCTACATTTCTCCTTCAGGAATCCACAGTTATTTTTTTTCTGAACAAGTTTAATTCTTCCTTGGAGAACTGTCTCTGTACCTTCATGGTTAGCTGCTACACTAATTGTCTGCACTTGCACAAGATACTCTGCTGAGGTACTGATGTCTTTGTTACTTTGTGTTAATTGTTAGCTATTTTAGCTAATATTACATCATCTGGCTGCATAAATAAACTTTGTGAAAAATTGCCATTGCTGCTTAATACCAATAATAACTTTACACATCTATCATAAACTATGTTATCTGCAACTCATTGTTTCCTGTCTTAATGCTAAGCAAACTGCCTTTTACTGTCCACTGAGACACAATTCCTTGCACAGAAACAAACCTTTCCCATTTCTGTTGGAGAAGTGGCTGCTCCCCAGGTGTGGGCTGCCTTCTTGGAGGAAGACGTAAAGCTTTCTGCTAATTTAAATATGTGGCTCTCTGTGTGTGTTTTTATTCTCCAGCCACTTGTGGCCACTCTGGTGTTAGCACAGCTCCAGGAATGCCTCCTGTTTATCAGGTTGTGCAATCCGTCACTGTCAGCTGAAAGAGGTCTCGGGAGCAGCGTTGCTAATTTGATTTGAAAATATACATGGAAACCTGAGCCTGCTTTTAGCAAGACTGATGGGGTTGGCCTAATGAACACAATCTCTCTTGTCCTTCTGGAGAAGAGTGTGTCAACAACCAAAGTTTAGGTTCTCTCCATGGCTGTAGCAGCTTCTGTGGAGAAGCAGTAGCTTCACATCTATGTCACATTCTTAGTTCTGCTTTACCAGTCAAAAGGCATTTCAGTGAGATTCCAACAGACAACATTGGATTCCCTAGAATGCAAACAGGGAGGAAGCTTTTCCATGGATCCCTTCACGAGAAGTTTACACCAAGCAAAGATTTTTTGTTTCACAGAAACTTCTTCCCCTGAGCCTTCACACAGGTGGATGATACAAAGTGATGCTATGAAAGCGTGTGTCTAGAGAGCCAGTTCTCAAACAGCTTGGGTGTTGTCATTGTTTTGGGATCAGAAATTGGCTACAGGAACATGCCACAGGAGCTGCATGGATTTCTGGCTGCAGCGTCATCCACTTCAATACATAAATATTTACAGATTTTTGACTTCTCATGGGAAAAACCAAACAAACCAGCCCCATACCTTTGCTTTAGTCTTTTATAGTGGAAAACGCATGGAAAAGATCTCTCACCACAACTCTACAAGAGTACAGTGACCTCACTGGTATTTTGTTGCATCCTATTGGGAGAATGATAAAATATAATTTGCTATTAACCTGTATTTTTTCTTTCTTTTCCTATCCTCTGGGTCTCACTTCTTGGACAGATTCTGGTTGGCATTTGACAATTCAAGTATTAAGTGCCAAGACACCCCTTGCATGTTTGATGTGGTCTGTTGGGCTCTCAGAGAGCTTGCCAGTCGCATCTTGAAACTTTGCTCTACAATAACAACCACCACCTGCCAAGGAATATTCAGTGTCAAGGGCTGGATTCTGCTCGGAGGGAAAATCAAAGTTAATCTTGGTTTCCTTTGGGAGCCATGAAGTCAGGAGACTTCATTTTGGAGACAGTATAAAAATGCTATCCCTCCAGAGATTTTGGGTTGAAAAGGTCAGATTTCTCCCACCAAAAGGGACTGGGAAAACCCTTGACAACGAGGAACAGAAAACACACATGTCCATGCACATACTGTCATGCTACTGATAAAAACCCCTCTCCCTTCCATTGGGGTGGGAGACAGGCTGTGGCTGTGCTGCTCTAATTCCACACAAGCCATGGGGAAAGCTTGCACTGCCTCTCCTGCTGGCTCTCACCCAGGAGGACGTGTACAGACACACACTTAACATGGGGAGGTTATGACACCAGAAATTGTGTGTGTGTTTGTGTATGTGTGTGTGTGTGTTGGGGGAGGGATGTCCATTTCTTGGATTCCCTCAATAACCCTCTCTTCTGAAACCACTCCCCTGATTCTTGTTTCTTTCTGCTATCAATTAAACATTGTTCTTGAGAAACCAAAGAATTGCAGTGCGAAAAGGCCACACCTACCACTGAAATGTACCTTGCTTAAAGTACCTCAAAGCCTCATTAGGATCCTGTATCAAAAGGTTTGAAAATTGATGCAGAAAATGGAATTTCCCCCTAAAGTAACCCGCTAACCTTCCAAAACACTGCAACGATGCTACTGCAAGGTGACATTTCTTGGAGCATTGCTGTAATACTGGAACATTCACAAGGGAGGCACTGCACTGTTGCTCTCTGTGTAGATTTATAGTGGTATAATCCAGCCTGAAAAGCCTCTGAATAAAGATAAAATTTCCAAGTGTGCCCAGCTGAAAAACAGAAAACACATTTTGTGTTAGCTTAGGACTGTGGACATCATTGCCTGGCTGAACTCAGTGTTTGCAGTAATTCCCTGTCCTGTTTATTAAATAAAAGAAAAAAAATAAATCCCTGATGACAGTTCCCCAGTGGCTTCTAGTCTTTTGTACGTGGAAGGCCAGACAGAGACCTCCGAGTACTCAGAAAAGGTTGTCCTCAGCTTCAGCAGATATTGAGGTCAACTGCTCAGCTATTATTTATGTCCATTCCTCTCCAAGTAGTGAAATACCTGTCATCACCAGGCTGGATTTCAGCTCTGTAGAGGGTAATTATCAAAACCTAAACATCAATCTGTTGGAACTTAAACACCACTCTGTCCTCACAGCAAACTGACATGACTCTTCTAATTCTCCTCCAAATGCCCCATTTTCAGAAAATTTAAACCTTATGCAAGTAAGATCCAATTTTCAGTATATTTCACCACACTCTGAGGTTATGCTGAAGGTATTGTAAAGGGAAAAAACCCAAACAAACCAACACCACACCTTTCTTTTTCTCTTTTATGGTTGAAAAGACATGGAAAAGATCTCTCACCACAAGTCCGCAAGGGCACAGCAGTAGCACTACTCATATTTCATCACACACAAACAGTTTGAAACATGGGAAGTAAATGGAAAACAACATTTTTGAAGCTGGACTGGTGTCAAGAATTACCTTTCAAAACCATTTGCTGTATTTTTTAAACTTGCCACATGAAAAAACAACAACTTTAAATCAATTACAAACACTCCTGTAGACGCATTAGCTCCTGGAGACTTAATTTTCCAGGGTGCCAGTAGCTTTAAAGTGCTCAGCACTTCTCAGGAAGACACAGAAAGAATCATTAGATCAGAGAGTTCTTTCTAAGGCAGGAAGGGAGAAATCCTATTATCTAACTTCCTTGGGCAAAGAAAAGGGAGGCTGATAGGAAGAACCATACAGGAAAACCAAGTTGAGATGCTGAGAATTTCCAAGGCACGCATTTCCTAGATCACATCCATCTTTCCACACGCTCTTAGGTACTTGTATACCCTTATGTATACTGGTTTGTACCTACAAAGATGCAAAGTAAATGTGAAATTATTCACTGTTTACTTCAAATTTGCTCCTTGGGGAACAGCTGAACTAGCTCTAGTACTGCTATCAAAGGTACTTCGGACAGAAGATGGCTGGCCCATTGGCTCTGTTGTAAACTTAGGCTTTGAACTAAAAGAAAAAAAAAAATTCTCAGTGTAGTCATAAAAGATCACTTGATTTCAAGTGAAGTCACAATGCTTATTCAAGCCCTGGCTAAAAAAAAAATGACACTGGAGTTCCCAGTGCAATGAAGTCACAAAGGTTAAATGCATTTTTAATCTTGGTAATACAAAATGACTTGCACAGCCCCCCCGAAAAGTCAAATTCTTGGAGACCAATTGAGCTGTTTGCAAAAACAAACACAATATAACTTGTTGCAATACACTTTATCACAGATTAGTTTCCCTGAGGAGAACTTCACATCTTCATCAGAGAAAGTCTGGCCTTAAGCAAATAAAAGCAGGAAAAGTCAAATCCTGATCTCCTTACCCATTTCCCTGGATATCCCGCTGCCTTCAGCGGACAGGAGATCTCTGCCAAAGCTCATGAATGTTACTGCATGACTTGTTTGTTTGGGAAAACATGCCGTGTCCCAAATCACTTCTACATCATCGGTATTTTCAGCGCTACCCGCTGCTCTGCAGAGTTGCATGGATGAGAACAGTCCTTCCAATCCTTCCTGGCAGGGAATGGGAAGGAAGCAGCATAGCAATGCCTGTAGGAAGAGAAACGGCTTCCAAAGGTGTCACAAGGAGAGCCAACTAGGACAGCGGAGCCAGGGGAGGAGGGTGGTGGAAAGGACAGGACATAAGTTGACAGGAGCTCAGCAGGAGGAGTAGATTGAAACGGATGGACTTGTCTTCTGTCAGAAATATGTTAAAAGCTTATTTCACAAAAGGATATATTACTGTAATTCCTGTTTTCTGCACCTTTTCCCCCTGTATCCAAACACCACGCTTCAAACTTAGTTCCACGGTATTCTCTGATGGGAGGTAAGCGAATACCATCTATGGCAACATATACAGTTATGGAGCCCCTGGAAAACAAACAGCCCTGTGGCATGGCCCATATATTACTAATATATACATATAGATATTATTTATTAGCAGTCATTAAATTTCTTGCTGTAAGCAACAAGCATAAGCTGAAAGGCACCATCTGTGCGGCTGACAGGGCCAGGAATGACACGCGACAGGGTTCCCAGGGCATGGCAGCAGCCAGCTGAGAGAAGGGCGGCTTTTTTAACGTAACTTCTCAAACCAGCAATTACCTAGAAGGTTAATACACCTAGAAGCCTTTCAGATGGCGGCTTGATATCCAAAGTGAGATGCTGGGAAGCTCATTGCCAGGGATAAGGCTGTGGAAAGCACCTGCACCGAGGGGGTGGACGGGTGGAAAGAGCCACAAAGGAACAAACCTCCCTCTGTCCCTGCTCTGCAGGCGCCATCACAGAAAGACTTTGGTCAGGCTGCATTTTGTTCTAACTTTTGATCTTGCTGTCTCCCCACCCAACTTCACACAAATTCTTACAAAGGCTATGTACAGACTTGTACAAAATGGAGACTGACACTGGCTCTTGGAGGGTTTCCCAGAGCAAGTTTAACAGAGATTATATAACACGTTACATCTGAGTTGGTTGGTTGGGGTTTTTTCATTTTTAATATAGATGTTATTACACTACTAGTTTATTCTTCCTAGCTTAACCCTCCAACCACCCTTTTAAACAGTTAATTATGTTTTGAAGAGATTAAAAATAACCTGAGGTTATTACATGAGTTTTGTTTCCAGCCCTCACATAAGGCAGGACAAGTGTGTTACAACTGGAGGGTCTCAGCAAGTCATAACCACCATTAATTTCCTTCAACATACACCCCTATCAAAGTCATGAGGGGGAATCTTTCACTAATGTAACAGTGGAATTTTAGAGCTGACAGAGAACTTTACTTTTATATTCTGTTTTTTAAACAGAGATCTCAAGGTGGTCTGCACAGCTTGGTCTCAACTTCTGTGGTCGTGTCCCTTCTTCCCAAGACAATGCAACAGGATAAATCCAGCATAAAATTATAGGGCATTTATAATATTGAGGATATTGACTATCCCCAAAAAATCAGGCTAAGTCCAGTCCTAACAGAACTGACTGCCAGACATAAAGCCCACCTTAGTGCAAAGCCATCTCCAAGATACTCTTCCTGTTACTGTTGTTGTGGGCTTTCCTTCTTCTCCATCTCATTGTTTTTCTTGGGGTATTTAGAAATAAACAATGAGCAGACTCAGAAGAAAGGAGGAAACTTTTCACACATGCTTTCTACTCATTTCTCTTCTTCCCCATTTTTTCTTAGATTTTTATTCCAACTTTTCCTCTTCTCATCGAGAAAACGGGCAGAATTCCCCTCCTTGATACCTCTACTAGATACTAAATTTCTGAAAAACTAAGAGGGGGAGAATCTACGTCTTAGCTTTTCCTTCTGAAGTAATCTCTGCCACTTTCCTCACACCTTAAGTATCTGAGATACTCGAGCTCCAGAAACACATCTGCTAATCCAGCGCTGATGGGGTTAATGAGACCAAAGCCAGATTCCACATTGTGCTTAGCAGGGAGACACTTCCTACCCCAGGGCCAGGGTGACTGTAGCCCTCCTTCGGCTCACCTAAATCAGCATCAAAATAACACAAATCAGCCCCTACTCTGATTAGAATCAGTATTCCCACTTTCTGTCTCCTTCCAACTCCATTGACCCCTTCACCTTCCCACATTAAAATCAGCCAGTGATTAATTTCAGGGCAATTTTCCCAAATCAGGTTTATTTGCAAGCATGTTCTCTGTGTCCTCTCCCACCATCGTTAATCAGTAAGGGCTTCATGTGCTCCGAAGCAGGCACTTACCTTCTCACCCAGCAGACAGAGTGATCCCAAAATTCAGCTTCCCAAAATTCAGCTCCCCAAAAGCCAAGGAGATAAAGAACAGCCCTCCCAACGTCTTCTCTTAAGTCTCCCTGGCAAGCGCAGGAAGGGGCCTAACAAAGCTGTATGCAGCCAATTGTGTTATCAAGGCACTTGGCACTACCAGCTGATCCTTGATTACTATTCATCCCTCGGGAAAATAAAACACCCTTTTGTAGTAAAAGTGTAACCGGTTACTATGATGCATTACACATTAACAAAAGCAGCTTTTTACCAAAATCGCAGACGATGAAAGCCTGGAAGTGGAATCAGACCGAGGTAACCAGTTGTTCCTACACGTTTCAGAGAGAAAGCTGACAGTTTAACCAGGGTTTTCACAGTGCTACAAATAAAGCGGTGGGTGAGCTCCGTCACATATTTCTACATAAAATGGTGGAGAGTTCTGCAAAACAGATTTTAAGGACAACATTTTCTGCTGTAGTACCTTTCTGGTGCAGCATCCTACATATGCCACTGCCAGCACTGTAGTAACCTCAGTCTTCACAGGGTCTCGAACAATTTTAACAGGTCTCTTTACCACTTTTGTGCCTTTTCTGGGGAAAATTTTCAATATGCTTTCATATTTTCCTTTTTTTTTAACCTAAGAGTACTGCTTATTAAAAAGCACAGTTCTCTGCAAGGCAGACTTTACACGAGGTAGAAGGGTAGAATTTGCTGGCTTGGTAGGAATAATCCCTACTTAGGTGGTGAGGAAGCATTCCAGAATATTAAAGGATTTGTTTGTTTGCTAATCTACTTAAGCACCCATAGGCTTTAACACCCACAACTTGTGTGCTTTAGGGATCTTTGGTGTCCAGGGCCACTCTCAGTGCAGTAAGCTGCAGGTTCAGAGCCGAGGCAGCGCAGCAAGCTGAGGATGGGGCGCTCACCTGCAGAGAGCTACATGGCTTTGGTCCAGCCACCTCCCAAGTCCAGCTCTGCATCCCTCCCAGGCACTGTGTGTTGCTGCAAAGAAGGCTGTGAGAACACACTTCACACCCTCGGTTTGGGGAAAACTCGCCGACAGAGAAGGGGGGTAGCTTTAAGCAGCGTTAAGCAGGGCAGGCTTGCTGTAAGCAGCTGCCCCTGTGTGAAATTTGAAGCTCTTGCCAGCGGTGAGGAGGAAAGACATGACCTCATTATTCCACAGCCCAGATAATCCGTTCCTGGATAAAGTGAGAGCTGACAAGTGTTTCACCTTGAAGGTTATCAAAGCCCTTTCCACACTTGGCTGATGCAGAGCCATTTTACCAAACAGGGATGTGAAAAATCCTCTGTGTGAGTAAAGGAGATCAAAAAAATTGTGGGGTGTGTGGTTAAGAGCACGCTGCCATCCCCACCCCCGCCCCCCACCCAGGTATGAGAGGAAGAGACCAGTGGCATTTCCAGAACCATTTATGCAAACAGGATGTATTTGCACAAGTTGATAAAATATTTTTTTCAATATTTTGAGAGTTGCTGCTCTCAATTCCTTTAATCTACCTCAAGGCACTTTCTCTAGATAAGTGCTTAGGGCCTCTCTTGACATCAGCTGCCCCTTCAGCACTTGCAGAAAGTTAGTTTACCTCTCAGCGGGGATAAATCACTGTCTGGACAATCTTCTAGTGTCTTTCCAATGGTTGCCAAGAATGATTCCACTCTCCTCATCTTTTAGTTGGAAGAACTCAAGCTCTGTTGTCACGGATTTCACACAGACACATGCAGACAACACATTAGCCTGAAATTTTGTTGGAAGGAATCACAGAATCATTTGGGTTGGAAATGAACCTTTAAGATCATTGAGTCCAACTGTTGGCCCCACAATCTGTTTGAGCAATGGCTCCACACTAGTTCAAGGGGAAGGAATGTCATCTGGTTGCCATTGCCTCCTCTTGCAACACCTGCACTCCTGCTGGAGGTCTGCCATAGAAACACAGAGCAGGGCACTCTTGCCTCCTCACCACAGAGAAAACACACATCTCCTTCTCCTATCAGGGCTCTGGAACTGTCAGATTTGAGTCTGCAGGGAAGAATGACACCACCTGAAATATTGAACACACAACGTATAAAGTCCTGGTGGAAACGCATGGCTGAGTTCCCTACAGAAAAGGTTAATAAAGAAGGTAGCAGTTGCAGAAAGGGCAGACACAAACCCCAAGATCAGGAGTAGCTTTCAGCTGAAATATTTGTCTACCAGATGTTAACCTGCCACGCAAAACATGCCCAGCTACAACTGCAATTCTGCACGCCTCTTGCACCTAGTCCCTCAGAAAAGCTCCTACTCAACTTGCACACATTAGATTATCTGTGATGCTTTCTGTCACGTCAAAGGAAATAAAAAAAGGCATCAGCAAAAGCAAAAGATTCTGGGCTACGCAGGAGACAAAAACTATTGCAACTCACTGCAACTGTAACAACAACACGAAATACAAATAACAAAAGGGTCACAATGTAAAACAATTTCCCAAACGTAACTCTGCTCCCGCTGCAAGCCACTTCCCATGGCCCTGACTGCATCAGCACCAGAGTAATCCTAAAACTCAGAAGAGTGAGGAAATGCATTTAGTTTCATCCCAGCTTGGGGATTGCAGGCAGCAAGGCAAGTTCTTTATGCCTGCTTTTTACTAATTCTTTCAGGAGCTTTTGACAAGGTTGTTACAGCGGGTACGTGCCTTCCGGGCACACGCATGACTCCATCCTCCAGGTACAATCCCTCCTTAGTTCTCTCCTAGCTTGCACTAGATACTGGGATTCCACAACCCTCGGACCCTGGTGTTTCTAGTGCTGGCAGTGCTGTTTCACCCAGCCATCAGTTGTTTTCTCAACCAAAAGCCTTCAGGGCCAGGCTCCTCACAGGCTTGATGCCCCCTCGTTGCACCTGCCCGTGAATTTGTGTCTGTCACTGGACTTCACCTCCCTGCACACTACATGGCAAAAGACCAGATTTACACTTTGGCTGCCTCTTTCCCCCCTCTCCATGCCCCATCAGCAGAGTCTGAGCCTCGTTCAGCAGGAAACATCTCCCCCAGCACTAATGGACGGATGCTCAGTTACAGGAGCATTATGGTTGGCACGTGCCCAGTTTCCGAAGGGGAATCACCACACTCTGACATTTAAAATGAGTAAAGAAGCTAAAAGGAAAGAGCCAGCATACACAAACCGCAAAAAATCCACTTTAAGGACGTAATATTTGGAAGGGCTGACAAGACTAAATTCAATGATTTTGAATGACCGCCTTTGAAAACGATCTTTATTCTGTCCCTGACGTTTTCCCTCTCACCTGAGCTGAGTAAACTGTGTGTTCCGCTCTCATTCAGAGGCTGCAGGAAAATCACTCACAATAAACTTCATTCTTTTTCCAGGATTAAGAATTAAGAATAGCACTTGAGGTGAGAATCTGTTTTATGTGTTAAGGAGAACACAGGACTGATTTTTGTTTGTTCGTTTGTTTGTTTTTAAAGTGAAGACATGTTTGGCATTTTGATCATAAATATTCTCCTGGTCATTTTTGGCAAGCCTGTCAAAAGACATTTTACACCATTCTGCAAGATGCTGCCACCGGAGGAAAAAGGCAGATTTTGTGTTTAAACAAAATATGCCTGAAGTATTGAAAAGCTTGATTTAATGTTAACAATTCTGCAACTCAAGCAGTGTTTGGGCAAAAACTGGCTTCAAAAGATAACAGCAGGCAGGAAAAAGACTCTGTTTCTAAAGAACGTAAAGAAGCAAGTCTAAGGGTTAAGTCTTAGTTAAAAAGAGGATGGGACAGAGATGTTCTTCTCAGATGCTTTCTCTTCTGTTCACTGAGCCTCGATCACTTTGTCAAAATGAAAACATCCAAACAACAACAAAGGTGATTAACCCAGCGGAAGAGAGAACACCTCTGTGTTGGATTTACTCTGCAGCACAGAGGTGTTCAGGCTTATATGGTCTCACACTGCAAGAGGTTTGATTTGGAGCCAAGGCACGATGTGTTCAGTAAAACACGCTGTGAAAAGTTCAGGTCGGAGTTAAAACTCACTCGTTTAAATGACGGGCCAGCAGGAGATGCCTCTGGAGTGCTCTGTCCTACAGTGCCCTCATCAGTAAGTTCCAACAAGAGGCTCAGGGTGCAAAAGCTCTCACCAAACTGAATTATGAAAGGACTACTGTGCTGATGTGTTTTGACCAAAAATTAATTTATGGTTACTCTTCCAGAATTCTTGTGAGTTTGAATTTGCTGCTCCATGATAACAGCGTTCTGTCACTAGGAACAAGATGGGGAATCACCATACCTTTCTTTAAATCTCAATTTATCAGTGGCTTAGGATGGACTAAGATCCTGAGCAGCGCTAGACTGGCTAAGTTTTCCAAACAGAATTTTTGGGAGTAACAGACACCTTCTAGGGACTTCACAAATTTGTCATCACCTGTTTTTTCAAAAAAAAAAAAAAAAAAAAAATCAAATTCCACAAACCCAAGGATAAAAAGGGGAGCTTCCTACACTTAGAATCACTTCAGGCATGTAGATGTGTATCTCAAATTTGGTACCATGTGGATAAATGGGATGCAATGAGGGTGAGAGGACAAACATTTGTAGGGATGGGATTTTGCCCAAGGCACAAACAATGGACATGGGCCAGCATTCTGCCCTAAATGTCCAAAAATTCCCTCTGATGGCAGCAGGAGTCCACGAATGGCAAGGGCAGTCAGCTCCTACCTGTCTCTCCCATGGTTTCTCCATTCCTGTTCCCACCTGGGTGCAAATTCCCACTACATCTGAGCGTTTCCCAAGGAATGGCCATCTAATTTTGCTACTCATCTAGAGCATCACAAAGTGTTACTTTTAGGCTACAAAATTACAAATAGAATTCACTGTTGGCCATAAAAACTGCAGTCGGTCTTTCCTCCCTTCAGGAACAGACACTGGACTGAAGTGCCGGGGATAAAGGAACGGCATTTAATTTTTGGAAACTTCAAAAACATAATGGTTATGCTAAATGGTTCCCATCCTGAGCTACAAGTTGGAGTACAGAGAATTCAGAAAAGAAGGATAAAGTAGTTTCAGATGCCCTTTTGATCTCCAAGGCAACTTCTACAGTTTGTAATTTTCTTAATTCCCTCTGTCTTTGTACTTTAGAGACAAACAATGAAAAAGAGAAAAAACCTGCACATACATCAGATGAACTAAGTAAATGACCTGCTTTTCCTCATCCCTTAATCCCTGTCAGTGATAGAAAAATGAAATGCTCATTACAGAAACAACAGATTAGCACAAAAGTAATAGAAAAGTGGTAATCTAAAAATAGTAGATTTCTGCTTAAAAGCTACGAATTATGTACAGTGGAACTAACCAAGGAGGAAAAACCATAACCAAGGTGAAGAAACTATTCTTTAGATTTCCTATTGATAATCTCAGTAAATATAGTAGAAATCTCTCTTCGATATGCAAATTCCTCATGAAATGAAAAAATTTCTAAATAATCACTACTCTCTCATGTTTACATATAGAATGGCTGCAAGAAAGAGGAGTCTGCAGAAGGATCAATAAACAAATCCATAAACTAACCATACCTAAAGCCTGAAATGACATTTCTTATTTACTTCAACAATTGAAAGGAGGATTTGGCTAAAATTTTGGCCTGTAAATTCTTCTACTTACCTGCGAAACACCAGGAAAACACAGAATTACCCACTGAAACTCAGGTCCTTGGCAATTTTTTTTCTTTTAATTTTTGTTTAAGTCTGTATTGGTTTTGGTTTACCTTTCCCTCTGCTTTTTATGTGTGGAGTAGAAAAGCTCAGCCTTTCTGCTGTGGGGAAAAAAATCTGAATATTAGTTTGCTTTAACTGCATTTCATCCTGAGTGCAAGAGCAGATAGCCCACAAGGACCTCTCCTTGTTTCAATACGTGATGTAACAAAGAAATAACTTGAAAAGATTTTATCCATCCCACAGTATTTTGTGGTCATTTATAACGGTTTTTGCAAGGTTTTCTTATTCATTCATTAGGACTCATTATGGATTTTAAGTGGCCAGCTCTAAACTACCAATCAACATTCCTATTTATTTTGATGGAAACAAACACCAGCCATAACAATCTCTCACCGTGGTTTCAGGTTAGTCAAGGGATGGACAGTTTTTAAGGTGCCTACTTGCCAGTATGTCTAAAGAGGAGTTGGTGGAGACCAAAGAGAAATGTTTGACTGTAATCAATCAGGGTACCTCAGCTTTATCTCGCAAAGCCTGTCTGGCAGCTTTGCTGGAGACCATAAATCAAAAGATTCACAATAATTTTCAGCATTTTTTGAGGTGAGGCCACTCCCCAGGTCTGTGCCTCACTGAGATGGTCCCTGGGATTAGACCATGGCTGAGGCAGGAACAAACGAAGACAGTAATGGCACTTGTTGGTTCTCTCTTTAGGGCCAAGAATCTACCTAAAATTCAGAATTTGATATATTTTTATATATATATACACACTGAAATAAACTAACTTAAATCAGCAATCTTACTATCTGTAAAATGCAGGTTATACCACTGAAATGGTAGAATATAAAGTTTAGGACAGTATCTATTACACTCAAAACTTCCACACAGCCTTTTATTACGACAACTCCGCATTTAATTAACTTCAGTCACTCTGCTCACTCACAATACAAAATTCTTTGGCTTCTGCCAGCTTTACAAAGGAAATTTGCTATTCACACTGTGAATGGGGTGTGTATTAATTTGCCTTTCAAAGTGCGTGCAGTCCACTCTGGTGCTGATAAGCTGCATAAAACTGGATTAGCGAGTCGGGAATCCTTGGGGTCACGACAGTCAGCGCACACCGAAAGTGCCGTCCCATGATGGATTTGGCGTGGATGTCTTCCTGGAGAGCCAGAAGGGCTGCTTCTCTACACACGGCTGTTACCTGCAAGGAAACAAGGGAAAAAACACAACCACATAGTGTTATTATCATAACATATATTACTTGAAAGGAAGAAAGCAAACACAAGAACATCAGCATACTCCAAACGCCAGATACTCACATGCAGAGTTTTTCCAACTTTTTTTTTATTTTTATTTAATAAATGAGGTTGTGGCGATCAGGACATCCAAGACACAGGATACAGCTCGAAATTCAAACCGCAGTAACGTTACATTTCATATTACTGCATGTTGCAAATTAACTGGCTAATCATATTGCCCTGCGTTAAACTCCCCACAACACCTGATAAATTCAAACCCCAACCACCAGCCATACGTTTTTCGGTCCCCAAAGTGCAGAAGCAGATATTCCCAGGCTCCAGGGGCACTTTTCTTTCTCAGCTTTGCACTGGGAAAGAAGTAAAAACAATTAATTTCAAGAGGAAGGCTCGAAAGGAGACGGGTGTGTGGAAGGGGAGGAGGGTTAAGGTCTCATACCCTGCAATGTGTTTTTAAGCTCTCTGGCCTTCAGACAGCGGAAACAGACTGATGCCAGTGTCACTCCAAAGACACATTACTGTGGTGAAAGGAGCTAGTGGAATGAAAAGAGATATTGTGATTTCCAGTGCAACAGGGAAAACAGTGATTGATATTGACTGCTGCCTTATATCTGTAAATGAAAGAGCCAGCTGAAACACATTTGTCCGGCTATTCAGCATATTTTCTCTGTTTGTTCACTTACTGAAAGGAGTTCCCCCTGCTTATGCTCTGCTAATGGTTGCCAAAGCCGTTTAGTAGCTTTTTAGGGGATTTAGCAGCATGTTTAGGAAGCTTTCACAAGAAAACATGCACGGATTTAGATGGCTTTGTCGAGTTACAACAATATTACTATTAGTTCTGTGCTGCTCTAATGAGCAGAGAAGCTAAACACCGCTGGTACACATTTTAATGCTTTTCAGGGCTTCAGGGACAGCCTAACAGGGAAGAGTAGCTGAGATTTAGCTTCTTAAGGAAAGAAGGAATACATCATCCAGAAAGGACCTTGGCCTTCCTGTGGAGGTTTTCCCTCAAGCAGACAGTGTGACTATGTCCCCATCTCTAACATGACTATTAAGCTGCTTAAAGAAAGAGAAAAACCCCTAACCCAGATCAAATTCCCCCACACCTCCTGCCTATCACTCCAACCCAGAAATCTCGATGGAAAAACAGTTCCCAAGCATACTGGACTCTGAACCCGTGTTGGTCTTTGAAGAACAGGTCCATTTTCCCTTAATACACACAGCACTAAGGGCACTTTCCCCGCAAAATCAAGAGACCCTTATTAAAAACCCCAAATGCAGCACAGCAGGTCTGACCACCCTGTTTTCCTCACAGAGACCGTCACCGACCCACAGCATCACAATGATGAAGCAGGTGCCACTAACCAGATGTTTACTTGTTAGGAGCTGGGAAGGAGAAGATGAAGGAAACACTGTCAAGCTAGCAGACCCAAAAATGAAGGAACAACACTGCCAGTCCCATTTCATCTATACCCTGACACACTCAGGAGGAATTTGCCCATAAACTCATAGTTCTGATGATGCTTTCACATTTTCTCTATGCTTTGGCAACACTACCGCTGTGATGATAATTAACCTCCAAAAGACCTTTTTTGTTTCAATTTTATTCTTAAAGACCAAACCCTAAGTTCTGTGATAACTGAAAACCACTAGATGTGAGAAAGCACCAGAAAACGGGATTATTTTTGGCTTCTCAAAAGCATTTCAGCTGTTTTTAAGGGACAACGAAAGAATTTAAACACATGAATTATTGTTCTCCCATTTCCTGGCTGCACTAGAATTTTTGTGGACTAAATTTTATATATATTATTGAGCAATAAACAGCAGGCGTTATGGCACAGTGTTGAAAATTTGGGCCTTGTGTCTGGTCACAGGGTCACATGGTGTTGTTTCCATTCCTTGGCTAACCCAGAGGATTGGGTTTCTGAGGTAAGAGATTCAACATGGCAAGTTTGATTATTTTTCTTTGTTCAAGTACGCAAACTTTCAAAAAAAAAAAAAAAGTCCTCACAAGCGTTCTCACTGGCTGGTAAAGCTAAATCACTCGTGGAAAGCAAACACAAGCAGAGGTGTAGCCACAGTGACACGAGAGCGAATTAATCTGCTGAGATTTGCCACGTTATTGGCCTAAGGTCACTGGTTTTTCATGGAGATTTCTTGTCACAAGTCAAATTAGGACATTTCTTACCAGGTGGAGCAACTAAAGGGTTTTTAAATGTTGTTTCTGTCAATTGGGTCGAGTGAGGTGAAGAGGGAAGGCAGCAGAAGACTGACTGACAGCAAAGGAAGAAGACCTGTGGCTTTGCAGCAAGGTATGGATCTATCCCAGGCTTAGCAGCAATCCAAACCCAGAGGCTGCATCAAGATCATGTTTTAAACATACAACAGACCTATCCTCAATAGATTTGTCCAAGGACTTTCTTAAATCACTTCTCCTTTTGGCCTTCTAAACATCATCCTGTACTGAGCATCACTGATTAATCACACCTTGTATAAAAATACTGATTCACCTGTTCTTCCCTGTTCACCTTCCCTGTACAATCAATGATTTTAGAGAGTTTTACCTCACCCCCTCCCAGTCGAATCTTTGCAAGCTGAAGAGTCCTCAGTGATGCAGTCCTTGCTCCTGCACAACTTGTCCATCCTTCCTCCCATCTGCCACGTTGCCTTGGCCAGTTCCGCTCTGTCCTCTCACTGTTGAGTGGCTGAAGCCATGCAGGACACAGAGGGAGCCATGCCAGGCCATAGCTGTGTCCTTGGGTTCCTTGCAGCTCCTTTCCTATCCTTGTGTTAGAGCCGAGATGATTTTTCTCAGAAAATTATTCACGCTACCTTCAGAAGCTTTTCCTGAGTGACAACACCTAATTTAGGTTGAATACTTGTGAATTTGAAGCCTGGGTGATTTTCTTTTTTCTCCATTGCATTTAGCAGCATGAGTAGCCTCTGTCTGCCTCTATAAATGAATTCTCAGGGCCAACATTACCTACCTGCAAGGTAATTCTTAATGAATTTCAAATGCATATGCAAGAGATCACCATTTTTACCTTTTTCAGTGTACAAAAACCCCCCAAAACATCTAAATAAAAACCCCTCAACAAATAAAAGCGCACTCTTTTGGATCTCTGTGTGTTGTGAGGAATAGGAATAATGTCCTAGCTCTGTTCCAAAGGCAAAGCTGCAGCTCACTGTGTGGAAGGACAACAGTGATTAAACAGCACCAGACCAGGTAATTATGCTGTAATTACCCTGTGGGTGCTACTGCAGCAATGAAGAGCCAGGCAGGTGGAGCGGAATACTACTGAACCTGTGAGTACCAGAATATCCCCTAATTTGATCATTATTATCATTATAAATGAAAGTTTAACAAAGAGAACTCTCACTTTCAACGGAGTGAGAGCAAATTACTGACCTGTGCATTCATCTGCTGCCTGCAATCTTTGGGACTGACTTTGAATTGATGTATGAAAAATAGTATATTAATTTTTTTAAGGACTGTTTCATCATCTGCAGGAGTGCTTTAAGATCAGGAAATAAACAACTAATTCAGAATCTTGCTTCAAAGTCAAAAAGACAACAGTACCAAGCTATCCTGGGAGGGAAGGAGGATTATAATTTGCTATGTGAGCCACACACATGCATAGATCAGTAAGAAGCAAAGCCACACACAACCTCACAGCTACAGTGCAAACCACAATGAGTCCCCAGAAGAAATGGATTTACACCTTATCATTCCCCCCTTCCCTGTTTCACTCCTGGCAACAATAAAATGCCCGGTGCCAGTGACTGTTCCCTGAATTCATTCAGCACAGCCCATCTTTTTCCCCAAACCGATGGTCACACTGGCTGATTTAGCCCTGCAGATTCTCTCCCATTCTGGCATGAAGCACCAACTCTTTTCCAGTGGACTGAAAGTCCCTTTCAGCTTCTTTGTATTTAAAGTGCTCTAAATAGCTTTAAAGAATCTTTAAAAAAAAAAAAAAAAAAAAAAGGGAAAAAAAAAAAGAAAAGAGCTTCTGTGTTAAAGCCTTAGGTATTTTCAAGAAAGTGGTTTTGTTAGTGCCGAGTGTGCTGGGAACACCTGTGAATGTGGGGTTTAATTGGGCTGCAGCTGGTGTCGATTGTGTGCCCTGTAACTGGCAGCCACTGCCTGGCTGTACATTGTGTTTCATTTTCCTTTTTCCTCCCTTTTTAACTTGCTCCTCCACCCCGCCAGTTAAAGTTGTAAGGGATTGTGTGTGTAAGAGGGATTAGGAGCCTGGAAACAGAATGGTACCCTGGGGGTTGTGAATAGCACAAATTGGGGCGCTTCCTGGATGAAAACTACCTGCGAGGCTGAGCGCCCATGCGGTGCCCGCCTGCCAGGCAGCCTCAAAGGGACGCTGGGGAACTTTGCTTTCCCGCTCAGTTAAGGAGAGATAAAAGCTTCATACATGGTGTTTTAAAAGGACATGAATAACTCCTGGGTCAGGACATCTGTTTCTCACTCAGGCAAATTCTTAGCCCTTGTGTCAGGAGCTGCTCTGTAAGAGCGACAGACACACAAAACCAGGCAAGCTGGAAAGCTTTCAGCACCCAGGGCTGTCATCTGATTGTGGAAAAAGGTGGGCATGGCCACCTTTCCAAAGAAAGAAAACAAATCAGAAGATGCTCTGTAGGCACAGAGTAGATGGGAAAGGTTGCAGACTAAAACTGACATCAAAAATGCAACGCAGCTCCAGCAGTGCACAACTTCTCACATGGGAGTCGTAGGAGGCTCAGTACAGTGCTGGGCAGAGATGTGAATACCTCAGGGTCTGTGCCACCCCCAGCAGGTCCCTCCTGCTCAGTGTGGGACTCCAGGGCCCCTCTTTTCCCCTTCTCCTTTGTGCAGGCACCACCCACTGCCGGCTGTGGCTCCCACCCAGCTCTGGCCTAAGCTGGCCCTTTAATTAACTGATTCAATGCACCAGACCATCAGAAAACTAATCCAGAAAATAAAATAAAATAAAATAGAATTTAAAAAAAAAAGGACTTGGCCTGCTGCTG